>JAEIFT010000281.1:0-177500 GCA_018904225.1 Lordiphosa mommai
TTATTAGTTTACGATATCAATGCTGAAAAGAAGCAGTTGAAGCATCCAAATTGCATGATTCGGAGTTGGCTCCATTGGACTGGAAAAGAGATGCTAAAGTGTATTGAGCATTTAGTAGAATATATGAAAAAAAACAACAACAAAAACATTTTCAAACACCAAACTTCGTTTTTACATTGTTAGGCCAGAATTCAAGGCTTTCTCACTCATCCCTTAATTAGTTTACATGGTTAATTTTGCTGCTTTATTAATTTTGTTATTAAATATGATCAAAAATTATTAAAATTAATACAAAATTTTCTTAACTGAGCCCAAAATGTGCTACAAATATATCCAAAACGTTTACAAAAGAATCAAGAAATGTTCCCAAATTTATATAAAATTTTTAAAAATCGACCCCCAATGCGTTCCTCAATTGAGCTCAAAATGTTATTAAACATAGCAAAACGTTCATGAAGATCGAACAGCGGGCTTAGGAACTGCGTTCAAGAAATGAATAATACTCTATTTTTATCAACGAATGTGCTTGATTTCAGGTCTTTTTAGGACGATTTTTTTCTGAGGTAGAGATGAGCAGCTCCAGGAAGATTTAATGCCTACAAAGAAGAAATAAATTAATCGCAATCAATGTCAGATGAAGGTGGTCGATTGCTGATTTTCTCAAAACAAGTACGAAAGGATTGACTTAAGTAGGGATATTTAAGTTCCAGTTTTTAATTCCTTAATTTGTCTTTTTAAGAAATTCAGTTAACTTAGATTTAAAAGGCGTTGAGTTCCCAATAGACTTAATGTTATGTGGCAGGTCATTCCAATGGCGGGCAGATTAAATAAAAAAAGTGTTTTAAGGAACTAGCCAGCTTTACACGCTGGCAAACAATCAGGCCGATCGTTCTGAATAGGTAAGAGATCTGATTTTCAAGAAAGGATTAGAAAATTCTGCTCAATCTAATTTCTATCAAGATAAAATAGGAATGAGATTTTGGGTAAGCGACAAGTGCCTTAGCAAACCGTAAGTTTTCCCAGAAGCTCTCCCAATGTGGTTGCTCCACGTTAAGGTATTATTAAATTGGATTCACAGGTTAGTAATATCCTCGTCATATTTTATAGTCAGCTTAGGCAGTTCACTCACATTTAGACCTTTTTGTATATTACAAGACAGTTCGACTTTAGGATTTAGTCCCAATCCATACGGCTTAGCCCAATCACTAATTTTTCATGACTTCCTTATTAAGAATTCGAATACATTCAATAATTTCATTACATAAAGTTGGACATCATCGGCATACAAATGGACATCACAGCCTAACAGACAATCAGGAAGGTAATTTATATACAAAGAGAAGAGTAACTGAACCTTAAGGAACACCACGAGAGTGTATTTAGAAACCTGACATGCACATGATTGATTTCTGTCACACAAATAAGATTTTAATAAAACGCGTGCAGTTAAGGAGAAGTTATAAAGATTTTTTAGCTTGGTACTTAATATATTGCGGTCGACGGTGTCAAAAGCCTTGCTATAATCTAATAAGTTAGGCTAATATTCAGTCTTTCAAAATCTTTAAAATCGCCGTCGAGCTGGCGCAGAACGTTTTTACCCAGATTGTAGTTGCTTTAGCAAAGAATTTGTTGATACAAATTTCTGAATCTTGTTTAAAGTATAATAAAGTTCGACTCGTACTTGAAATTTTATATTAACTTAAACTAGACAGATCTGAGGAATGACTAATGTCGGCTAAATGAAATGATTATATGAATATGAATTAGCTTTAAACCAATTGAAACGTTTAAATAAAACAAAGAAACGAGATTTACTTTTTTCTTCAAGCCAAAACCTGGGGTTCAGAGTAGGGAAGCCGGAAATATAGAATATCGATATTTCTGTCGAAAAATCGATATAACAATATCGAATATTTTACTAAAGCGATATATCTTGTATCTAATATTTTTTATCGATATTTTGTCGAAAAAAATCGATATATCAATATCGAATATTTTACTAAAGCGATATATATTTTTTTTGGAATATTTTCGGCGATATTTTTAAGTTCTGGATGGAAGAGAAAGACAAATTGCCAGCGGTTTTCGACTTGGCTTAGGCATGTGCTTTTTCACCAGAAAGCTCGATGCCATCGAACTATAAAAGTGTGAAGCCGAATAACCGATGAGCACATATCTCAACGCGTCTTCCTAAAATCTCTGTCTAACGATTATTGGTAAAAAGAAGTTTTTACTTTTTTTGGATTTAAGAGCTTATGTTTCTCTTTATGTTATCTTTTTAATTTACATGCTATCTTTTTAAACTTCAGCGTTTTCTTTCACCATGAATTCCTGAATATGTTTCCAAAACGTCTTATGCTATAAATAAAATGAAATACATATCTTTATCAAACGTATAAAAATACATTTTATCTATATAAAGTTGGGTTTGGGGCTCAAATCTGTAGATTTTGATTGCAGACAGAATTTAGTTTTAATATGCGCCAAATGACACCTGTGATGATGTATTTATTCTTAAGAAAAAGTTTTTTTGTTAAAAATATCGAAATATCGATAATATCGATTATTTAGTCGAAAAAATTTCAATATCAAAATTATAATTTTTCAATATCGAAAAAATTACGATATAAATATTATTCAAATATCCGACAATCCTAGTTCAGAGTATCTAGGAAATGGTACGCGAACCGAACCCTGATTTGTACGAATCAATTTTGAAAAGATGTGTTCTGAAGAGGACAAAAGAGCCGCATGAATATACGAATAAATATCTGTATAATTTTATAAAATATTTTGTTTTCCATTTATTTATTTTTTTATGCATTAGTTCAGATATTTAGAATTCAATTTCTGGGAGCAACTCGTGAGGCATTTCCAGACTAAAAGGCCTATTGGTGCGCCATAAGTTGCGTTTTCAGCAAGTCCTCTCCAAAATATTGTTTTTTCATTGAATAATGTTATATACTACTTACTTCTTTGATTGCTTTCATTTCCATTGGTTCCCCCTTCTAAAATCAATATAAAACTCAGATTTTTGGGGTAGTTTATTTATTTGTAGCAATATATGTTGGGGTACATACATATTTTATTTTGAATTACATGCATACAAAAATACATACATATATGTATATTTATTTATTTCTGAAGAATTGGCTTCCAAAGGAATATCTAATATGGTACATAATAATTTAATTAAATTTCCTAGACTACGAGACAAAAAAAAAACCGTGTAAGTATATGTATCACAAATATCTATTATTTTTAGCGAAAGCTATTGACGTTTTTACTCATTTCAAAAAAAAAACAGAAGGAAAGGTGTTATGTTATATATAAATATTATGTTTTTTTCTTTTAATGACTGACCTAGTCAAGCACTTGACCTGGTCGGGTCTCTTAGGTTCAGCTGGAACTTAGCGTCAAGGAATTACGGTTGGAACCGTGTTTATTATTTTAGTTTATGTATATATATATATAAATGTAAGTATGTAGTAGTGGGTTTGTAGTACCATTTGTAAGGGGATTTTACAGAAGTAATGTTATATTTGATAAAATGTACACTTAAAAAAACATAAACAATTTTCCCAACCAACTGGCTCGAATTTGTTGTGGTTTGCCCACCACAGGTTTAAAGTAAAAATCAGACCCATTTTATACCATTTCCGAGGAGCGTTTTTGTTCCCGGCTATTGCCACGCTCGATATACCAGTTTTTGTTATATTTCTGTTCGTGCCTGTGTCGTGAGTTGGCACGATGTTGCATCATGCGTTCATGCCACTCGCCACTGCCATCACTGTCATCATTATCATTATCCTCATTGCGACGCTGTTTACGCTCCCGAGAGTTTTCATATTTGCGTTTCTTATGTCGTTCCTTTGAATCCTGCTGCTGCTGCTCCCTCTTCTCCTGCGAGTGTTTGTGTTTGAATGTCGTTTTGTAGCGCTCCTTTGAATTATACGCTTTTTCAGCCCGCCTAGGTGTTTCCTCTGAGCCTTTTAGTGTGCCAGCAAGTCGTTCGGTAACCTTTTCAAAATTCTGAAAAGTTTGCGATTGCTGCAACACATCATTAACCACATTCCCGATCTCATCGGCCAGAGATTCGGCATGCGGCGGCATTGATCCTTGATTTTCCACACACATGGCGGCAATTTCAACATATTTGCCATTGGTACATTTGTACGGACGCTTCAGATCCTCTTTGGTTATGTCCACGGGATCCACAGAGTTACCATTGCCCGGCCAGGCCTTAAATGTCTTAACCTTGCGTCCCGTCTCTGGGTTGGAGCTTAGGTACTGTAATTGCTTGGACATTAAGTCAATTTCGGCGCGCATTAAATTGTTCTGCAACTCCAGTTCGCCCATACGACGCTCCAGATCCAAGGCCAAGGTTTTGTCCTCGCCCTGCCACTCCGGATGTCGTAGTTTGCCTATAAATGCCAAAATAGCCAAAGTGGCGCCCACATAAAATACGGCAGTTAATCCATTTTGCACCAAACTCGGCAATCGATAACCACCCAGTGGGCTGGGCATTAGCCGGGTGTCCTTGCTTTCCGTATTAGCGCATAAAACGGGCGCTTCGTCCGTTTCGTCCGGCTCATTGCAGTGTCGCTGTCTCAATTGTTTAAACTCCTGCCCACTGACATCCGGCCCGGCATTGCTGAGTATAATGGGCGTAGTTAGTTCGCTGAAACTTAAATCGTTGAGATGATCGCGTAGAAAGGGATGAGGTGTTAGACGATCGGTGCTCTCACAGTCGCTGATTATGGAAATGCCATCTGAAAAGTCATCCGCCTGGGGATCCTCCATGGCTTTGCTGCATCTGTGTTTGAGAAATGAAAAAGAGACAAAAAAAGGATTACTAATTTGGCTTGAGTTAGGTTTCGAAATTAGAGTTCCGGTTAAAGGTTACAGATACTTTTATACAAGTATACCCCCTTTTTTTAGAATTCAAGCTATGAAAATTTCTTAGAACCTACGTAACCTACTTAGGTTTTGCCGCCCTGATTTGAACTTAGTACAATATAATTTAAAATTTTTTGAGTACCAGTATTCGAGAACCAATAATTTTGTTACCGACAAGAACCGAAACATCGTATCGGTACAGTTTCGGTTCGAAGTTTTATCCAGGATATGTTATAATTTTTTTGAAAAACATTAGTTTTAATCTTTTAACAAAAAAGTAAAACAACGTTATTCTTGATATTTGAAAAATTTGGTTTAATAGCAAAGGGTTTTTGAAGGAACAGTTAAAACTTTATTATAAAAAATTTTCTTTTTGTAATTTTATAATAAAATATTTTTAATTGTTATGAAAATTTATATTATAAAAATTTTATAAAAATTAATAATCTAGTAGGTTTAGGAAATCTTGTTTCCTTTATCAAAGACAAACTATGATTTACAAACGCCTACAGATAAGTAATTTTTATAAAAAAGTTTTATAATAAAAAATTTTTCATAAGAATTAAAAAGTAATTTTTATAAAAATTACAAAATAAAATAATTTAAATTTTTAAATAAAAATTAGTTTTAACTGTTATTCAAAAATTTTTATAAAAATACATTTAACAAAAAAAAATTTTTATAAATTTTTAATTTCAAAATTTTTGTAAAACCAAAAAAAAAGTTATCCCATTTAGACATTAAAAAAGAACCTTTTTATAGCAATTTTATTCCATGTATATCGGTCCTGGTTTTAATCTTTTTCATTTTTTTGTTTTAAACTAGGTTTTCTTAGCTGTTTCAGCCACACAATAGAACGTATAACGTTTCCTTTCCATGGTAAAGATAATTATATTCAATTCACCTTCTTTGTAACTACTTTCTGATGAATAAAGTTCATAACGTATATATGTGTAGGTTGCTCTGTCAAGTCTTTGATTTTAAGGGATTTTTAAATTCGACCGGTATACCGAAATAAAAACCAAGAACCTAAACAGATTCTTTTACCGAAACTTAAATTTCATACCAAAATCGGAACTGAAATATGATTCGATTTGATACCCTAGTTTGAATACTAGCTCCGAGAACTAGAGGTGGAGAATGACCTAGTTGATTAATTTATTAATTGATGAACTATTCTCTTTTGAACTATATTTGAAAGAATGAACTATACCCAGGTGTTCCACAAATCGCTTTCGTCCCAAAAACGACCCGATTACGATACGAAAGCGTATGAACGAAAAAATTAACTAAGTATAGGTCAAAACATAAATAGTTCAAAGAATGAACTATAGTTCAAACCAGGGCTGCAAACCGGTTCGAAGCCGGAGACTCCGGTATTTTTAAGAAATCCGATCTGAACCGGATCAGAAAATTTTTTTCAGGCCGAACCTCTGAAACAGAGTAGTGTCCAAAAGAGTACGGTTTAAAACAAAAAAATTCCAATAAACTGTTTTAATTATGTAATTCAATTTACCAAATGTGCGAGAGTTTACTGACTTTAAAAGATTTCTGTTTTAAAAGCTCTGCAGATAATAAAGAGCTACTCTTAAAATCATCAGAGTGGAATTCTATTAAACATTTTTATACACTTGAAAAGTGTATATTAATTATAAATTGCTGCATCTAATTTACAAAACGTGTAAAATTACAAGAAGCGCAACTCCTTCCTAGTGATTTATACTAGAGGTGCGCGCGTGAGCGATTTTTCCATCACGTAACGCACGATTCACGAAATAAAAATATCTTGACGCACGATTCACGCACGGAATTTTTTCAGCTATTCGCTTCACGCACTATTCACTCACGATTTACGAGACGTCACGAATGATCACGCACGATAAAAATGCTTCCCTATAAAAAATTTATGTAACGCAATTATGTATATCTTATCGATATCGATCTTGCAAGCAAGGGAGACCCTCATTCCTTTGTGGGTTCCATGGCCACACTGCGCCATCTGTATGTATAATCAAGCGAGCAGCGGATTCACAAAATCAAAAGCAAATAAAAAACAAATTCGTGAATAATGCATAACTTATATTCACAAAGTAAAACTTTAACACGCACGAATCACGCACGGATCACGGATGCACACGCACGAAAGTCTGAGTTTACTCACGATCACGTCGTGACACACCGTGACACGTTTAAATCACGTCACGCGCGCACCTCTAATTTATACTCAACATGTCGCACATAAGTTCTGTCTTATTAAAGTTCTTAGAAAAACGTTCTCACACTCTCTAAGTTCAATACCAATTCTTATATCTGTATTTTTGTTATTGTTGTTGTTCAAGTTATGCGTTTCATGGTATTGAAATTTAATAGACGACATTGCATTTGATATTGTGTATAGCATATTAAAATCATTTTCAACACTTTTTTGTAGCATAGTAATAGTGTTTGAGTAGTGTGACCAGCCCCAAGATAACTGAAAAATACCAAGAAAATACATTTTTGGCGTAATTTACTGTTTAATCTAGTCACACTGTGTTTTCCAATCCACACAAGAAATATCTTGCAAATTCCTTCAAGGAAAATTCGATGGCTCTCAGTACCTAGCTTAACGAAATAAATGTTTATGACAACTAGAAGGAGGCCTTAAGAACCTAACCATATCAATTAGAAAACAGGTTTAGGTTCGGGTTCTTGTGATTATATCCCAAAGGGTTTGGTTCCCAGTTTGGCTTAGGCATCACAAGAACCTGGACCGAATCGATTCTGAAGGGTTTCGTATAAATTTAAAGTTGCTAATTGACACAAGTACAATAATAAATGGCTGCTCAATATTTCCTCCAGAAATATCAGCTGTTCAATACAATCCACACAATCTATTGATATGGCAACTCTCAAAATTGATTGTGTGTATAAATTGGTCTTCTGAGTACCCTGAAGAGGAATGAGGCAAGGAATAATTCCTCAACATATTTTTATACACTTGCAAAGTGTATATTAATTTTGCCCAGAAGTTTGTAACGCATAGAAATATTCATTTCCGACCACATAAACTATATTTATTCTTGATCAGGACGACGAGCTGAGTTCAATTCCGTCTGTCCGTCCGTCCGTCCGTCTGTCCGTCTGTCTGTTTCTACGCGAACTAGTCTCTCAGTTTTAAAGCTATTGAGTTGAAATTTTGCACAGAATCTTCTTTTTACTGCACGCAACTAATATGTCGGAACCGGCCGGATCGGATGACTATATCATATAGCTGCCATAGGAACGATCGGTCTAAGAACAAGTTCTAGTTAGAAAAACTTTTTTGTTTTCCATCGTAGCGTCACAAATCTTGGTATATGTTAGTTTTATATGCTTCCACATAATTCTGAAAAAATGTATCAAAATCGGATGACTATATCATATAGCTGCCATATAAAGGGTCGGTCAAAAAACTAGTCTCTTGTGGAAAAAACTTTTTTGTTTTCATCGTAGCGTCACCAATCGTAGTATATATTAGTTTTATATGCTTCCACACAATTTCGAAAAAATTTATCAAAATCGGATGACTATATCATATAGCTGCCATATAAACGATCGGTCGGAAAATAACTTCTAGTGAGAAAAACTTTTTGTTTTTCCATCGTAGCGTCCACCAATCTTGGTATATAATAGTTTTATATGCTTTCACATAATTCTGGAAAAAATGTATCAAAATCGGATCACTATAGCATATAGCTGCCATAGAACCGATCGGTCAAAAAACAAGTTCTAGTAAGAAAACTTTTTTGTTTTCTATCGTAGCGTCACCAATCGTGTATATATTATCATTGATTTAAAAATTTTGAAAATCGGGTGACTATAGCATATAGCTGCCATATTTAACGATCAGTCTTAAATCTAGTTCTAACGAGAAAATTTTTTTGTTATCAATGGTAGCGCCTTTTAAAAACTGCAAGGGTATTTAAAACATCGGAGTAGCCGATGTTAGCCTTCTATTTTTTTTAGTTCAATTCCCTGATTATTGCAAAAAAATCAAATTTATTTCGTAGCTAAAATGCGACCCAAAGACGAGATGAATATAAATGGTCCAAAAATCTTATTTTGCAGACTTGTCTTCAATTAATTTTACATTTGCAATGTACTTAGTATATTCTTTGCCTAAATCAAATTGATAATCTCTCTTCTATATATAAATCTTTCATGCATATGTATGCATGTATTGTAAGTGGGTTCGTTCTTCATATTTATAGTTAGCCCAAATTATTTTGGGTACTTGATTCAATTTTCTATATATATTTACCTGTCATTTGCTTGCTTATGATCCTTGTCAACGTTTTTCTGCTGATCACCCGGTGCAACCGTTGTCTCTGTCTCCGCACTGCCGCTGGTGTTATCAAGTATCTCAACTCTTTCAGCTGCTGGTAGGATGGTCCATGAATTGAAGGCCGTGGATGAGGATGATAAGCTGCTGAGACGAAGTAATTCATCGCTGGAAGTTGATTCTGTGGATTTGGTTCTGGCGCTGTCGCCGTTGTCCTCGTTCATGGTGCTGTCGCTGTTGTCTGCTCTGTGTCAGTGTGTTCTCTGGGCTGTGGTTGTGTTCTGAAAGAAAGAAATGCAAGTACATAATTAAAAGAAAATTTTCTTATTTTTGCTACGACCTTCGAGGCCTATTTCCACTCTCACTCGCGCACTCTCTCTCTCTCATTTTCTCTTTCTCTCTGAAACGGACTGTTGCATTTCATTTTACTGTTGCATTGTTCTGGGGCTCGACTCTGCTAATGCATATATGCATGTAAGTAGGTATATATATATTTATGCGTATGTACTTTGTAGAATTTCATTTAATGACTGTCAGATGTCGTGGGTTTTTTTTTTTGGAATAAAAGGAAATTGTCACCTTTTTTTTGAATAATATTTTTGGCCTTTACTTTCAGAAAAAAAAGTAAGTCAGCTGTTTAGTAGCGGGAATTTTGTATAAAAATTTGAAAAATGTTTATAAACAATTATTATAAGTTCATTAAGCCATATTCAATCATTTAAACGCGCAATTGTTCCATAAACCTCACTTTGTCACTAAAAGATACACAACGTTCTCACCATCAAGCAGATAATTTGACTTGTATCTGTATCCGTTTGGCGACTAGGTCAAAAAACATTAAGTAGTGGAAACTAATGTCGTTGTTTTGTTATTAATCTCAAACTCACCAATTCACAAATAAAAACAATTCATGTGTGTGTGTGTGCGGGGTTGTTTATTTGTGTGCATTGTTTTTCATCAAGTTTCCATTAAAACTTATATGTATATATTTATTTAGCTAGGTTTATCTGGCTTTTGTTTAGTTTTCATATAATAGTTAGATAAAATACAATTATCAGCAAAATTTACTGCAGAGAAATGCAAACGAACGGCCACAGCTCACCTTTGTATTTTCACACTAGCGCACACACACAACACATATACATGGAAACACAGTGTGACCAAGTTGGGTAACTAACAAAAAATATTAAAGTGGTGAGTAGGAATTTAGCTTTTAGCGGTCAGGGTGGTGAAAAGCTTATTTGAATTTGAAAATAAACTTGGGCAACATAACAACATTATAAATAAAACAAATTATGTGTAATATTTAGAATATTGTATCAGCCGGCACAGATCAAGTTTGTTTACAACTTTTTGCATTTTGTAAGCAGATCGGAAGTTCCACAGAAACCTTTTCCTATTAAAATTCAATGGATTTTCAATTTTCAGGGGACACAGAAAAGTCTTTTGTTGATTATAAACCTTTCGTAACAGATGACATTAAAATGTATTTCTTTACTATGCTTCATGTGAATAGAAACGCTTTTGGAAAGCTCTGAAAGCTGAATGCTTAAGAAAAGCTATCTTATTTATATGAAGCATAGTGCCTAATAAGACCGCATTTACACGATGAAGCAAACTTCATGAAGTTTCTCAAAAAGCTCTCGCTTATAGGAAAGAGGTGTGGTGGGGTGGCTTGCCCCTCTACGCCTCTTTCCTACAAGCAAGAGCTTTTTCAAAAGCATCATGAAGTTTACTTCATCGTGTAAATCCCGACTAAATTGTTATGCTTTCTGGCCTAGGTCACTTCTAGCCATTTTAGGACCAATTGGCCTTTTCCCAAAAAAAGTTTGGACTTTTATCGATAAAAGCTAGATACAACTCTTTCATGTGTGACTTCGTTTGATATCGCTTAACGATTAATCACAAACTTACCTCGGCAGAAAAATGGAATTAAGTCGTGAACATTTTCGTGCAATCATTTTGCACAACTTTCGACGTGGATGATCACGACAAGAGTGCAACGATGAACTTAAATCTTTGTATGGCGATCAAGCACCATTATATAGCACTGTGAAATATTGGTTTAACGACGCTCGCTCGAAGACGAAAGTCGTGAAGGTCGTCCAAAAACAGTCGTTGTGCCAGAAAACATTGATGCCGTGCGTGAACTGATAGTGCAAGATCGTCATGTGACATACCGTGAAATAGAGGCATCCTTGGGCATTTCTTCCACCAGCATACATTCGATATTGCATAAACGTGTTCTCGTTGGATCCCGCACAATTTGACAATCACTCAAAAAAAGGCTCGTGTGGATCGGTGCAAAAAAAATTTTGAAAAAATATAATTTCAAAAGACGTTTATAAGATCGTCACAGATGACGAATCATAGATCTATGCTTTTGAGCCGTAAACAACCGTGTAGGTCTTCGAAGACGAGCCAAATCCAACGAAAGTCGTTCGTGGAAGAAGTACTTCGAAGCAAATGATCGCCTGTTTCTTCGGTAAAACTGGTCATGTGACGACTGTTCCGCTTGAACAACGTAGGACGGTCAATTCTGAGTGGTACACCACAATTTGTTTGCCTAAAGTCTTCGGAGAAATTCGAAAAACGAACAAGAGAAGACAGATCATTGTGCACCATGACAATGCGAGCTCTCACACATCAGCTCACACCAGCGTCGAATTGATGGATCATCCGCCGTACAGCCCTGATGACTTCTTTTCAAGGGAAAAATGCGTGGTCAACGATTTTCGTCGCCAGAAGATGCTGTTGAAGAGTTAAAAAAAAACCATGTTTTGGAGGTGTCTCAAACGGAGTGGAAAAAGTGCTTCGACAATTGGTTTGAGCGCATGCGCAAGTGTATAAATCTTGCTGGAGAATACTTTGAAAAACAATAAAACCCTTTTATGATCATAAATATTCGCGTTTTCATTATTAGGCCTGAAAAATATATATAGCAACCTACACACAAAAAAAAAAAATTGTAAAAATCACATTTTTCAACTTTGGCTAAAAAGTATTGTAATTAAACATTTTTCTTTTTGATTTTACCAATCTACACGTAAAAACGACATTTTAATCAACTGCGTAATTGTTTGATTTTAAAGAGCAGACACTTTTGCCTTCAAATTACAAGTTCACTTTTGATTTCCATATAGAATCAAAATGTTCGCAATTTTGATCAATTATGTGCGATTTTTGTCGAGTCGATATGCTAAAAATAGAACAGAAACAAAAAAACCCTGGTCGGCTACCACCACCAGCTTAACATGTGCTCTGCGCTCAATTGCTTCGCAAGCGTGCAGTAGCCGAATGCGTTGAGGTGCAGGCGTTTGTCTTTCAGTGTGTGTGTCCCAGAGGTCGTGTGTTCGAGTCCCAGACAAGGTAAAGATTTAATAATATTATAAAAAATAAAAAAATTTCCGAAACAAACGAATTCAAATTCAGCATCATCGGGGAAAGACCGACTTTGTTTGGAAAGGTTGGTTGTGGTGTGTGTGTGTGTGTGTGTGTGTGTAAGAGAAAACTGTTTCACAAAATTTTTATTTTTTTTTTATTTCAAAAGTAAAACACTTTAAAATCCAAATGGAAACAATTTTGAAAATCAAAAGTGGAAACCATTTATTTTTGAAATTAAAAATTGTTGGGTGAAAAACAAAATGGGAAATTGGCGGATTTACCAATGAAAAATGTCGAATTTACCAACGTTTTTTTTTTGTGTGTACGTAAAGTAGTGGTTGAAGTTAGATTTACGAAAGCAATTTATAATTTCATCGATAAAATGATCCGAACCGTTATCTTAGCAATTGGGTTTACGGGTTCATTTGAAAACTGATTTGGCATAAGCTCGTACTTCGTTTCGAACAGCTCATGAGCAGTAAAGCGATAATGTTTTACCACCTTTTTTTTTGTCGAAGACTAAATCTAAAGATCTACATTTTGACACCGAATTTGAATGGTAAACTTAGAGAAGCAATAGCTGGTAAAGGTGACTTTTACTTAATTTTTATGTATTTAACAGACTAAGGGAAGCATTTCCCATCCTATTAAGAATATATATTCCTGATCAGCATTAACAGCCGAGTCGATATAGCTATGTTTATAGGAACAAACAGATCTTAAAGATGGAATGTTTAAGAGGTTTCTTCAGAGGTTCTTTAAGAGGTTCTTTAAAAGGATTCTTCTTCTTCATATCTTTCACAACTTGGAATATAGATTGTTTGGATCTTCTAGACATATGTTTTTAGTAGTCAATATTATTTATTGATCGACCATATATGGATTCCTAAATAATTACGCTGGGCAGCACTTACTTAGTTTGTGTGGCGCCACACTTAAAAGTTAACAGTTATATACAAACTGTGGCAGGTACAGAGTATATACCACTGCACCACAATTATGAAATCTTGCTCTGTTAAAAATATATGATATTCTTACCTTACAAATCCCTCTTCTCCAATATGCGACGTATTTCTCCCGCCTCCGAGCTGCACTCCCAATCGGATGTGTTATTCATTTGCCGCATGGCCATCTGTCTGCTGTTGTGCTGCTGCGTCGGCGTCGCCGTCGACTGTTGCTGCTGTATAAGTTTCCTTGGAGCTGGTATTACCGTATTATATGGTTGTTGCTGATACTGATGATGACCATTTGCCAAAATGAAATTGTTCAATCTGGGCGCCGGTATGGGATAACCACGTTCCGAAGCATAACGTGGACTCATGGGCAAAGTCATACGATTATTGGGCTGTTGTTGTCGCTGATGCTGTGGCGTCCAGTATATTTGGCTAGCTGCCTGTTGACTGCCACGATCCAAAATCACGGGGGTGGCCCTACCATAAGTGGCAGCTGTGTGTACAAACTGCGGCTGCAGATGATAGTCCAACAGTTTGGCCGCCTGTACGCCACCCTCTTCGGTTTCAATCAGCACATACTCGCTGGGAGCTAACCTCATCAGCTGATGACTGGAAAGATATTGTTCCGAGTCATTGGAAAGCAGGCTGTTGCGCTTATTCACATAGGCATAGATGGGGGAAGAGGAGTTGTTATTAGCGGGTACATAACGTTGCTGCTGCTGGGGTAGACTCTGCACGCGTAAAGGCACCTGAGGACGGGCACTCAACTGGGAAGCGGGTCGCTTGTGGGTTTCCACTGAGGCATAGGATACGGGTGAAATGTCCGCACAGTTAATGATATTTCGCTCGTAAATGGGTTGCATTTGCATTTTGCTGCTAGTCAAAGGTAAAGGCGTGCGACTGATGGATTTACGACAGAATTCTTTGACCTTCTCTAGAATTTCTTCGCGTGTAAGTAAACCACCTATGCGTCGATTGGTGGTGGAGGCATTATCTTTACGTCTAAGTACCACGGGTGTTTCATTTTCACTCTCATAGCCGCGTCGGTTAAGCAAGTGATTGGGTTGGGTGAGGTCATCTAAGACGCTTTGACAGCGTACGGGAGCAGGAGCAGGAGCTGGAGCGGGAGCTGGAGCTATGGGTGTACCATCTAAAATCATTATCTGACGATGACGTCCGCTTATACCCGAGAAGGTATTCCTTTGCACTGAACCACGCACAAACTGGGGTACAGTTTGAGCCTGATTGGGTTGCAAATGCTCGTAGATATTCTCCTCACTTTGTGGTACAGGCTGCATCAGTTGTTGTTGCTGTTGTTGTTGCAGCACCTTGTGATACAACTGACGATCGGTTACCTCCTTGATGGCTCTCAATTTCTCCCATTCATTTTGACTTTCCTCCTTTAAAGGCTTACGCTGAGGCGTAGAGGCAGCTATGGGTAAGTCATTGCTTTGATAGGAAGCCACCGAACGTCTTTGACCCACTATTTCCAAGCGACTGGAGTTACGTTCCTTTATTTGAGTTCTATCCATGGAAGCCGCACGATTATAACGATTCAAGGTCTGACCTTCGGGTGATACGCGTCGAGGTATAAGACTCTGTCGTTCTGCACTACGCTGCAAGACGGGCTTGGGCTCGTCTGGTAGCGTTAGTTTTCTAGCAGCTGGACGTTCCAGCATTATTCTTCTCATTTCTGTGGGTGTTTCGGTACCATAAATACTACGTGGCTGGGGCATTACTTCCTTGGGTGTGGTCTTGCGTCTAGTGGCAAATAAACTATGAGAGAGACGCTGTAACACGGACAACTTCTTGGTATTACTTTTGCGTAGATTAGCCAGTGATTCGGCCACCTGTTGTCTACGCTCCTCGGGCGTGTTGGTTCTAGTATAGACCCGTGGGTTGGTTGAAGTACTTTCCTGTTTGGGCAGCAGTGCCAAACCCTTGCGCTCCAAGTACGCCTGAAACTCTTCCGAACTGATGGTATTGGTAAAGGTGCCCACTTTCTCGTTCATGCTACCGTTTTCCTGATTCAACTCGTCACTGGACTCACTTTTGGTCAATGGACCATCTATTTCATCCAAATCATCGTCCGAACTGATTTGTAACTTTTTCACGCAAGCATCAAACTTTTTGGCATTTTTGGTCACTTCGGCGGGATTGAAGTAATCGCCTTGCGCTTCTACCGCTCCCGTACGTATCTTAATATTCGCCAATTCTGGATAATTTGGTTTCGAGCACTTTTTAAATGTGGGTTTAGTGTTAGCCTCTGGTGGTGTTGGTGCTGGCTTAGCTAGCCGATTAGTTTTATTAACACTGGCGCTTTGTTTCCTTTTGGGTATTTGACCCGCTATTTCTCGTTGCAGTTCCTCGAACTTTAGTCGTGCCAGCACCGTGGGATCGTATACAAAATAGGGATCCGGATTCTTAATGTACGTTTTAACATATTTCGATTGTTTAAGTACTTCCTCGGTGGTAATGAAATCATCTGCAGCACCTGATGGAGTTTTATGGGCGTTCTTTTTGCGTGTATTGGCCTCGTTTTTGAGCTGTTCACGTTCCTTTTCGCGTTCTTTTTCCTTTTCGCGTTCACGCTCGCGCAACTGTTGGGTAACAGTTTTTCGTACGCTTAGAGTCGAGCGTTTGGTGGGCACTGGAGGCGGTGTTTTCTTTCTCACCACGACCGTTGGCTAAGTGTCCATTCTTGAAGGGATTCTTTTGATCAACTATGGGCTCACCTGTGGTAAATTTACGTATTTTCTCATCATTTGGATTGAAGGAAACGGACTTTTTTGTTTTAAGCGTGGTGGCCAACGGCTCCGGTTGTTCGAAGGGTTCGATTATTTTGAGGGGTTCGTCGTCGTTGTCTATATAATCGCTGATCAAATCACTGGCTTTAACTTCAACGCTTAGTGGGCCAGTTGCTTTGCCATCGGCAATAGTGTCAGACATGTCAGACATGGGAGGAGGGTCAACAAGGGGAAGAACTGGGGGACTTGGAGTGGAAGAGAGTTGGAAGTTGAGTTTGTGGAGACGCCCAACATTTGAACTAGCTAACTGGATTTACGCAAGTAGAAATCTAAAAAAAGAAAGAAGAATGGAAATTGAATTTTTTTTTTTTTTTGAGGGAGTCAAAAAAGCGTGTGACTTACTTGTTAAGGAAATTCCCTTTTTACGCTGCTAGCGCTGTAATTGCTCCAAGAACGCCATCAAGTAAGTTTGAAGTTAACTAAAAATATTTAAGAAAAAAATAAAAAATAAATAAATATTTTTATTTTTTTCAAATTTTTTTTATGTATGTTGGTCAAGTAAGAAAGTTAACTAAAAATTTAAGAAAAAATAAAAAATAAATTAATATTTTTATTTTTTTCAAATTAATTATTTTTTTTTGTTTGTTTGTCAAGTAAGTAAGTTTGAAGTTAACTAAAAATGTTTAAAAAAAAAAATGAATATTGCTGCTAGCGCTGTAATTGCTCCATGAACGCCATCAAGTAAGTTTAAAGTTAACTAAAAATGTTTAAAAAAAAAATAAAAATATATTAATATTTTTTTTTTTTTCTTTGTATGTTGGTCAAGTAAGTAAGTTTGAAGTTAACTAAAAATGTTTAAGAAAAAAAAATATTTTTATTTTTTTCAATTTTTTTTTTTGTATGTTGGTCAAATAAGTAAGTTTGAAGTTAACTACAAATGTTTAAGAAAAAAATGAATATTGCTGCTAGCGCTGTAATTGCCCCATGAACGCCATTAAGTAAAGTTAAAAAAAAATATTAATAATTTAATTTTTTTGTATGTATATTGGTCAAATAAGTAAGTTTGAAGTTAACTAAAAATGTTTAAGAAAAAAAAAAAAGTAAAATTAATATTTGTATTTTTTTAATTTCTTTTTATGTATGTAAGTAAAAAAAGTTCACTAAAAATGTTTAAGAAAAAAAATTAATATTTTTATTTTTTCCAAGTATTTATTTTTTGATGTTGGTCAAGTATGTAAGTTTGAAGCTAACTAAAAATGTTTATGAAAAAAAAAAAAAATAAATTTTTTTTTTTATGTATGTAAGTAAGAAAGTTAACTAAAAATGTTTAAGAAAAAATATAAAAAAAAATTAATATTTTTATTTTTTTCCAAGTATTTTTTTTTTTGTATGTTGGTAAATTAAGTAAGTTTGAAATTAACTAAAAATGTTTAAGGGAAAAAAAAAAAAAATAATATTTTTATTTTTTCCAAGTATTTATTTTTTTGTATTTTTTTTGTATGTATGTTTGAAGTTAACTAAAAATTTGTAAGAAAAAATAAAAAAAAAAATTGTAATTTTTTTTTTTTTTTATGTTGGTCAAATGTAAGTAACAGTCAGGTGGAAACATTTCCGTCTCTATAAAACATATTCCGCACATCATATATACTTCTTAAAGGAGAAACCCCAACATTCCCATTCCCCTGTACCCTTAAAAATGGGTTAAAAAGGTGTCATGAAGTTATCTGTCCGCATAAGCTTACAGATCTAAACAGAATACAGAACATAAACTCCTTAGACTTGCAAACAAATCAAGTTTATTCTGGATTTTGATTCAAAAAAGTGATAGCCTATTAAATGCTCGAGTGAGCTTGCAAATTAGTTGCTCGTAGTAGGTCTCTAATACTTGCAGCTCACAAAACTGCAAAATTTTACAAACAAACTGTGGTTGGTATAGATTATTTTACAGTCAGTCTTAAGCTACCTTCTTACTTGTTTTTTATAAATTAATGAAGGGTATATTATAGTCGTTCTTGACCCTCTTTCTTATTTGTTTTCTTTATTTTTTTTTTTGCAAACTAGAAATGTAATTTTAGTTCAGACTTTCTCCCTTTTATGAATTTCAGGGGATGTTTAGTTAAACGCCCTCCAGCTAGGGTGGTTGCTCTGGTTATGTTAAGGGTGGTGGTGGTGGCTACCCCCCCACAAAAGACTATATAACCGAAGGGGGTAGTGTCTCGACTTATTTTTTTTTCCACGCTCAATGCTTCTTGTGGGGGGGACACCTGTCCCATATTAACACCACCATCTAGCTCAGGCGGGTCTTTACTTCATTTGCAATTGCTTGTCGATTTCACGAGGCATACACTAAATGCTCAACTGTGTGTATCAAGGTGCACTAGATTTAAAACGCCACAAAAACTCATTGAGATATGCAAATTGCTGGCTTGCATATTTAGAAATGCATTCAAACCGGTTGCGACCGCCACTTATCCTCCTCCTCTGATCTTTGACCCAGTTATGAGAATGTCAAACCAAGAAGATGTTCTCTTATTGCATCAGAGAAAGTCATTTTTGTTGCCCTTCAAAATATTTAATATTTGCTCAATGTTTTGGCACATTTTTACCTGGCATTGCCTTAAAATTCAAGCCATGTGTGTTAAGTGTGCGGCGGGGAAAATTTTTGGCAAACAAATGTTTTGTGTTTTGTATTAGACATATGTTTGGGTTGCTTGCCAGACGGCATGAAAAATTTCCTGTAAAATCACTTAACAAGGTCGAAATTGATTTTAATATGGTGCAGAAAAGTCAGCGTGACTGCTAACATGAAAATTATATTTTCTATGCCCCGCAAGCAGAGCCTTTGTCCATCAATGCAATAATGTACAACAACAACAACATGCTGCAGCGAAATTTATCGAATGAGAATAACCATCGCTCTAAATTGTTCTCAGCAAAGCTTCTGTTGTAAAGAGCAAGCCAAGAGAAAGAGCTTTGCAAGTGGGAGCCAGCGTTATGCGTTACTTTACATACGTTACTTTGATTTCACCCCTACCAAAAAATCTTTCGAAACGAAATAAAAAATGTTTCACATCGCAAACTTATAAAAAAATACGTTCCTAACGATCTTTTCATTTTGCTTAGTACATTTACCATTTCTCAAAAACTAGTGCCTAGTTTAACCATTAATTAAGAATTCTTCAAGTATATGAATGACGTTAACTATACCTTTAGCGATCTATAGTCAACAAAACTTGTATTCTATATCGTTTTCTGTTCGTTTTTGGAACAGTTAATAACTTGAACCGTTGAAATTTTAATAAACTATTGTAAACGATATCTTTAAGAAAGTTCTGATATTTTTCTACCAATTTTTTGAAGCTATATCATGCTCTTGGACGTCAATATTAGTGGTAAAACGTTCTTGTACATGCTGATCTAGTTGTTGTATTTGTTGCCTGAATTTTAGGGCCCGTTATTTTGAAGACATTTGGTTCCAACAAGACGGAGCTCATAAAACATGCACTCAACTACCGTTTCGAATAATATAAGTAGTGGCAACAAGCGTGTGCGATGGTGCAATGCGCTGACATGTATTTCCATGCTCGAACTTGATTCCCAGACAAAAGCAAAACTGATATTAAAAAAATTAATTATTTAAAACAAGTTCCACCGTTTTTGGAAAATTAAAGCGAAGTCCGATTCCAACGGAATAAGTTGGTAGGCAGAAAAATATCCAGCACTCGATTCCCAATTCAACAATATTATCCACTCCCACCTTATCATATTATTATTATTTACAGATAGACTATTTTTTAAAACTAACCTTATCATATAATTGTGGTACCTCAAATAAACTAATTTTTATTTTTTCCTAAAACAAGCCCGAACCGTTTTTAAGTAAAAATCTGCCAAAAATGCTCATAAAACCAAATTCAGAAAAAAATCTAGTATTCCTAACTTAAACAAGGGAAGTTTAAGTACAAACCATCTCAAAAGCAGAATAAGTGCGGAATTTCCCAATCAGAGAATAAAATACTCATTTCTAGTTTTTTTCCTTTTTTGATTATAACTTGCATTCTGTTACATTATTAATATACTTTCTCTTATGATTTGAGGATTCAGGATTGATTTACTTGTATTTCAAGAAAAAAGAAGAAAATTATTTTTATATTTAAAAAAAAAAAACAAAATAAAATAATAAAATTCAATCACGGACATACTTAAATTTAGAATGACATTTTTTTGGAGAGTATAGCATTCAAAACTATTGGATCTAGAAACTCGGGATAAAAAATGCATACAGTCAGAAAAAAAAACCAAGAACTTTGTACCTGAATCAAGTACGAAAATATTTTATTCGAGTACAAAGTACTTATATCAAGTACGATTTTTTTAATCCCCAAATACTTGATTCTAGATCGTTTCGAGATATATTAAAATCTTTTTTGATCATATTTTTAGGTAGGGAAATTCTTAAGTCAATCCTGATTAACTCTTAAAACAAGAATTTGCGTACTTTAAATAATTACAAAATCATTTTTCGAGAAGCTCAATAAATCCCCAAATACTTGATTCTAGACCGTTTCGAGATATATCAAGATCTTATTAATCATACTTTTAGGTCGTAAAAGTCTTAAGTCAATCCCGATTAACTCTTAAAACAAGAATTTGCATACTTAAAATAATAACAAAATTATTTTTCGAGAAGCTTAATAAATTCTAAACATTCTTGAAGCCAAATAAGAGTACATAAAATAGGTACAAAATGTTCCTGGATTAGGCCCATTAAATTGTTAAGCTGTTTCCAATTTGTGCTCTAATCAAATACAGCTGCAAAAATCTTAATGCATTGAGCTAATCCAAGTCCAAGAAGGTATAACTGTAGGCTAAAAATAGAACATCCCTACATAAGTAAAGTGACAAAACCAGTTGGGAATTTTAAGTACAGATTTGTGTTGAAATATTTTTAATTTTCTATAGCATACTTTTTTGCCTTGGTATTTTAAGATTATTTCGTACTTAATCTAAGAAATTTTGTACTTGAATTAGGAAAGCGTTTTCTAGAATTTTTCGGCTAACTGTAAGTACGAAAAATTCTTGATTTAAGAATAATTGTTTTCATTTAAATAAAATTAACATTCGAACTTAAGAATGTTTTATATTTAATTTAAGTACACCCTAGAACAAAATATATTCGAAACTTTAAATACAAAAGGGCCCGGCCGGGTTGCGAGGGCATAACAAACTTATCACTAATCTAGATGCTATCATCAACCATCCCAGACTTCTGGTTTAATTTGTCTAACCAGCCAAAACCAAATTCGAAAAGGCAAATGTGTTTCTCTCCTTGTGTGCTTGATAAATCATTTGGTCTCGACTCTCCTTAACTATTTATCCAATGACATTTTACGGCAAAACGGCATGGGTCACTGACTAACTGCTGCACTGTCACACAAATGTACATACATAATTCTTTCAGTTGATATCGAGATTTTGGCGCATAACCCCGACATCATAAAGTCAATGGCATGACACATTATTTATGCATTTGGGTTGCAGATAAGATGCTGCAGGACAAAGGCCAGCCAAAAAAAAAAAAAAAAATATTCAAATGATTCAGATTGTCTGCCTCTACATACAAACATAATAGAAATGTTTGTTTAACCAAACACATTATTGCAAATAACTCCAGCTGGTAAGTAATTGGGAAACTCCTCGTTTTAGAGTTTAGAGTAACGAACGCCTTTCCAAAACGTAAACAAAACGCAAGGGAATGTGTAAAAACAACAAAACACGCACGCAGGCCAACTGATGACTGACATTGACGATAAATGAACGAACGAACCGTCGACCTCAATAAAGGCAAACATACTTGTACAATATGCGGACGGACAGTAGCTGGGCAGGCACATACATACCAGATATCTACGACTTGGGAAATTTCACTTGAGTTGATCATTTTTTGTATAAAGGTGCCCCACTTGGGGGCCCTCTTCTTGTGTATATACTTAAGTATACGGTTTCTGTGAATCTAGCCATGTGTACACAAGGAAACGGAGGATACTAACAAAAACAAAGGAAGTGTTACTCGGTCAAGTTAGTTGGTTATTCGAATCATAGTTCTGGTAAGGATAAGAGTCAACTTTGGTTTACTATCAATTTTGAAAATTCGCGCTTCGAGGGACTAACGAGAGTTTCGCGAAAACTAAGTACGGAAAAATGTTTCAATTTTTCGTTTAAAAATTTTTTCTGACACCAAAATTTAAAGATCATAGCTTGAATAATTTCTTTTGAACCGGTTCAATCTGGTTCGGAACCGTTATTGAACCAGTAAAATTTCTAGGTCCCCATATATTCTATCTACACACTTAATTTTAAGTTCAAAGCTTACGACTTGCTTTTAGTATATTCAACTCTCCTTAACATTCCTTCTAAGTACCTTCAAACACCGCCTACTAAAACCTTTCATTGTAAAATCCTTCTGCTACTCGCTTATAACATCTTGTTAGTACATTCAATACCGGCTTTTACCGCTTATAATATCGTTAGCCTTGTATACTACCGCCTTTTAATATGAAAACCGCCCACTTTCTTTTTCAAGTGCTTTTAGCAGTGCTTTCCATTTTTTTGTAGTATCTTCAACAACCTTCAATAACGTTAACACCGCTTCTTGACTTAAAAACCGCCTGCCATCTTATTTTAATATCTTTAACATCAGATTCTACAAATTTTTACAATGTAAACACCGCTTTTTGAAATAAAAACCGTTTTTAGTACCTTCAACACCGCATTTTAAATTATTTTAGTATCTCACACACCAGATACTACAATTTTTAAGAAAGTACGCACCGCTCTTTGACATAAAAACCGCCCACTAACCATTTTAAGTACCTTCAACACCGCCTACCAACTTATTTTAGTATCTTCAACAATAAATACTACCATTTTTCAAGAACGTAAACACCGCTTTTTAAATTAAAAACCGCCATTATTTTATTTTATTATCTTCAGCACTAGATACTACCAATTTTAAAAGCGTACGCACCGCTTTTTGCAATAAAAACCATTCATAAGCCGTTTTTTAGTACCTTCACATTCACTGACGCTTTTTGAATAAAAACCGCCCCTTTTTTAGTACCTTATCTCGTCTTACACCACTTTTTGTATCTTCACACCCTACTTATTTTTTCACATTTTAAACGTAACACCGCTTTTTATATAAAAACCCCCTTTTTTATTTCACCTTTTGTATCTTACACCCTTCATTTTAGTATCTTCAACAGCAGATACTACCAATTTCAAGAACGTATGCACCGCTTTTAGAAATAAAAACCGACCACTACACGTTTTTAGTACCTTCAGCTTCGTCTTACACCACTTTTCAGTATCTTCAACACCGCCTACAATCTTATTTTAGCATCTTCAACAC
Source organism: Lordiphosa mommai (assembly GCA_018904225.1). NCBI lineage: Eukaryota > Metazoa > Arthropoda > Insecta > Diptera > Drosophilidae > Lordiphosa > Lordiphosa mommai. The sequence continues at coordinate 23,698 of JAEIFT010000281.1, forward strand.
CAGGTACTACCAATTTATAGAACGTATACATCGCTTTTTGATATAAAAAGTGCCTATCATCATATTTTAGTATCTTCGACACCAGGCACTACCAATTTTAAGAACGTACACACCGCTTTTTGAAATAAAAACCGCCCACTAGACGTTTTTAGTACATTTATTTCCGCCTTACACCACTTTTTAGTATCTTCAACACCGCCTACCAACTTATTTTAGTATCTTCAACACCAGATACTACCAATTTCAAGAACGTACGCACCGCTTTTCGAAATAAAAACCGCCCACTAGCCGTTTTAGTACCTTTATCTCTGTCTTACACCACTTTTTAGTATCTTTAACACCGTCTAAAAACTTATTTTAGTATATTCTACACCAGAAAGTGCTAATTTCAAGAACGTAAACACCGCTTTTTGAAATAAAATCCCCCTATCATCTTATTTTAGTATCTTCAACACCAGATACTACCACTTTCAAGAACGTAAACACCGCTTTTTGATATAAAAACCGCCCACTAGCCGTTTTTAGTACATTTATTTCCGCCTTACACCACTTTTAGATCTTTAACAGTACTCTTCAAACACCGCCTTTTGATACCATCACTTATTTAAGTATCTTCAACATCAGATAATACCAATTTCAAGAACGTAAGCACCGCTTTTGAAATAAAAACCGCCCACAAGCCGTTTTTAGTAACTTTAACTCGTCTTCAAATTATTTTGAGCACCTTCAACACCGACCACTGAAGAACGTAAACACCGTTTTTTAGAAATAACAACCATCTTATTTTAGTATCTTTAACACCAATTTTACCAACTTTTTTTAAAACGGTACACACTGCTTTTTGAAATAAAAACCGCCCACCAGCCGTTTATAGTACCTTCAGCACCGTCTTTCATCGCTCTTTAGTAACTTCAACCCAGCCTACAATCGATTTTACCCTTTTTTTTGTATCTTTAACACCTATTTTTAAAAATTTTACGGTTCTCCCACACTCGAATGTCCCTTTTAATAAACCATCTCATGTATATCGTTTGCCAATTTACGTGAAATTATTACGTTTTTGTATGAATTTGCTTTTGAAGTTTAACAGTATTTTTTTTTGTTAATTTTAAAACCTTTGGGCCGTTTTAATAAATTTTTTTTTGAGAAAGAAAAGAGAAGTCCCCCTACAACCTGACACCTGACATTTAACACAGCAACGCTTACTCCTTGTGATTTTTTAAGTGCCTCCGGGTTAAGTTTCCCCCACTTGTTTTTTAGCTGAATGTTCACAAGTTGTACTTAAGAACAATTATCTAAACTACGACAAACAAGTTAAGCCAAAAGTATTCTCATAAAAATCTCTCGTGGGACAGGGTTGGAATTTAAGTACTTTTTGTGTTTAATTCCTCAATTCCGGCGCAGTCGTGACGCCACTACTTGACCAGCTTGACAAGCCAAAAAAGCGACTTTCGCAGAACGTGCGGTTAAAGCCAAACTCGAGTTTCACATCGCACACTCCGCGTGAAGCGTAGAAGAAGAAGAAGAAGCAGAAGAAGTAGTACGCACGCATAATTAATAATTGCGCAACATCTCTGCGACTCCAACTTTGCCTTTGGCGTTTTGTTTTCCTTAATTCAAATTTTTTTTTTTCTGCTCTCTGCTCTGTTAATGGTGGCAGAGGAGCGCCCAGCCGGCTCAAGTGTTTGTTTTTATTTACGATCGTGTGCGTATGAAATACCAAAGATATTTATATAATGATATGCATATGTTTGGTCTAGCACCAATCTGTGCAATCTAAATGATTCTTTAATTGTTCACCCGAATGCTACTTAGCTCCTACTACTACGTCACAAAAGCAAATTCCTCATCATTTGATTGCCTCATGCGTATAAAATTGACCTTTTGGCGGGCTAATCTTTCTGTGGTAAATTCGATGGAAAACTAAAGCCCATAAAAACGATACAAACAAAACGACCATTTGCCATGGAACAACAATTAATTGCTGGAAGATGACGTCGCAACAATAGTTGCCCCCATTGACCCACAAAATTCCATTCAATAGATATTGGGAAGTGGGGGTGGGGAGCAAGACGGTGTACAGTGGTGGACTTAGTTAAAATATCAAGATTACAGCTGAAAAAAGACGATCTTGTAACAGATCTGCATAATCAAGGATTTTCAATTTTTATACCACATAAAAATGGGTAAAAAGGGTATCATGAAGCACAGAACTAAACTTTTGCGACCCTATAAAGTATATACAATATTCTTAATCAGCATCAAAAGGCTTCTAAAATTTATGGGAGGTATACGTTATATTCATCCAATTTTAATCAAACTCGGAAAAATTGTGTTCAAGTAGCTGGTATTCTCCTTTGAAGCTACCAAAATAGTTTTCTCTCAAGAACTATTTTTTGGACCGATCCACATTAGGCAAAACAGCCGATCTATCGTAAGAAAACTCAGATTTAAAAATTTTATAGCAAGTAAATTTTTGATTTGAATGCGATTACCAATAGTTCACTTAGCTTATCGATACTATCGATATATTTTTGCCATTTTCAAGCATTAACTATTTTTCAACTTTCATATGATACAACTTTCTTTATCCGGCTGCATTCGGTCTAACTCTTTGTTATTTGTTAAAACAATTTATTTTCTTTGTGAAATGCTTAGGCTTGTCTGCCACAACCTGCCACTGCGAAAGATAGAATATTTTTCAGGCATTGTGTTGGCTGGCAAACTCCCTTTTTTTCCCATTAAACAAATTTTCGATGTAAAAAACCTAGAAACAGCTGCATGAAATCGGCAAACTATTAAGCAATTTGAACATTTATTTCCATATATATTGTGTCGAATCGCATCTACATATGGGCATTTCCATTATGTTAAATGGGACCGTCCAGATTCAAAATAAAACGGATATTTATTTTGTCATAAGGCTTCACTTATAGCTCTTAATTAGCCATATAATTGGTTCTAAGGTTGATTTTGTGCAGTTTTTACTTTTCCAGAAATTGGCAAAACAACAAAAACAGAAGTGGTTTTAGCGAACAACAATTTAAAAACCGAATTCAGCGAATCCTGAAACGATGTGTTAAGTTTTAGAATGTTGTACATTAATGTCACTTAAAAATGGTTTTGATTTTACCCAGAAAACCATATTTTTTTTTTTTTTTAATTTCAATATTAAGCACTTTCGCACGGGACATGTCGCACGGGACATTTATTCCTACCATGGTAATTATGTTATTTCAGTTGTTCTTTTGAAGAAATTATATAAAAACAAGCTTAGTAAAAATGACTTTAAATATACAGAAGTTTTCGATGTATTTAAAGAACAATTGGTGAGTGCACATAAAAAGAGAATCAAAAATAAGATAAGCAAGAAACAAAACAAATTTTTCAAAATAGTTAAGTGGGTTTGTTCTGTTAAGGGGGTCTTCTACCTATGAAAATTAATTTTTTTTTAATTTTATTTTTTGCATTATTATTATAGCTTGGATATTCCCCTTTTATTCCCTTCAAACCATTTTCAAAAATTCAAAATAGTTTGGCAGATATTGCATTTTAGTGGAGCAAAGTTCATGCTTGATAAAGCACTGAATAAACCCTTAAGGAGGTATTTTATATTTGAAAAAAAATTTTTTTTTTTCGTTTTTTTCTATTGCATTATTATTATAGCTTGGACATTCCCCTTTCATCCCCTTCAAACCATATCCAAAAATTCGAAATAGTTTAGCAGATATTGCCTTTTTAGTGGAGCAATGTTCTTGCTTAAGTGTATATATTTTACGTTGCTCAAAACTGAATGCGCGTTTTTCTCGAAACCGCGTTTTTAGACCTGGTAGCCATTATTGCGCCAGTTCTACTGAACCGATTTTGATCAGCTATGCTGCAATCGTTGCAGAATTGATGTATTTCTGGCCCGTACTTCAATTAAAAGGAAAAACATTTTTTTTACTATTTTTTTTACACTTAACTACAAAAAAAGAATTTAAAAATCTAAAAAAATTTTTAATTTTCGCCAAATTTTTAAAAAAAAAATATTGAAAAATATGATTGAGGTACGTGTCAGAATGACATCAATTCTGATCACAACCTCATTTACCGTTTTCATTTTCGATCACCTGGAGTCCCGGAATAATGGCTACCACCTCTACACCTTTTTTTTAGACCTTTGTTGACAGACCTTTAACTTGTTGAACAGCCCTCGAACTCCCACAATTTATTTATTTATTTTTTTTTATTAAATAATACAATAACACAAAATTAAAAAAAAATTAATTAAAAAAGCTCTTTTGGTTTTCTCTCTAGAATTTTTTTTAAAAACACTCAAAAACCGTGTCAAATGTGAAGCATTTTTGCACGGGACATGTCGCACGGGACATTTATTTCCATCTTGAAAATAAAGTTGTTTCAGTTGCTCTTTTTGGGAAATTATATAAAAAAAAAACGGACTAAAAATGTTTTAAAATTAACAGAAGTTTTTTGATGTATTTTAACAACAAATTTTCGGTTTAGGTGCCTTGTAAGTGCCTTGAAACGGTTCAATTCGCTGGCAAGTGTATTAACACTTTGTCTTGTCGTTGAAATGGGCTGAATGTTATGCAAAACCGAGACCCATTTCTGCTTTCCAGCTACTGCAGTGATCTATTGTATTTCTCTATTAATAGATAAAGTGTTCCTAAGTCAATTTAGGTGTCAGTTATTTAACAGAGACCTTAACTCAGCTGTAAATTGTACAGACAATTTGCACGAGTTTGTTTGTTTGTATGTTTGTCCAAATGAACTGCAAACATATTAGTCAGAGCTGATGCCTTATTTACTTATTAACTGGCCTGTCTCTCTCTCTCTCTCTTTCTCTCTGCCTACGGCTGGCTGCAGTGCCTTACCGTTGATGATGATGATGATGTCGATACTCGATACCGGTTTAAGGATTCATGGGCAAGGGTGTGCCAAAAAAAAAAAAAAAGCAACGACAACTTTGTCTGTTGGTATTATGAAAGGCCTGCCATTCAGCTATATGTATAAACATAATGTTTCTACACAGCTGTACATATGTCTCGAACTCGGATCGTGATCGTTATCACCATTGTCAAGGTGAATCTAATGTGTGGGTGTGAGTGTGAATGAGTGAGTGAGTGAGTGTAATGTGGTAATATATAGATAAGTTATGATTTATGTACTGAAACCCACAAATCGCAAGTCGTTATGTATCAACATACTGACGTGTGCACTTAATACGAAATGTAAATGCCGGAAAAGTCACACACAGCGGTTTTTTTTTGTGTTTGTAACCTCTTCCTTTGTTCAGTTTTTATGGTTACTTCTGAAATCTTGCGCAACCTTTTTTTTTTATATTTTTTTTTTTATTTCCATGCGACCCGCGGAATTCAGGCAGCCGGGCTGCTGTAATCTGATGTCGTCTCCATTGACATAAATTGACTTGTGCAAGCTTCCAGTAACTGAATTTGCCGCCACAATTTCATTCGATATTCAACACCTAGAGAGATACATAGTTGGGTTAGAGAGAGCGATACTTTTGGGTAGGTAGGTTAGTAGTTCACCTGTTGAGGAGGCCACCGCAAAAAAAAAAAACTGATGAAATTTGATACACATACAAATGCACTTATCAGCAGTTGAAAGATAAAAAAAAAATACTGTGCCAGCCACAAGCATTTTAACGGTGCTTTTGCAACTACAAAACACTTCTGGTGCTTCTCCTCCTTCCAGCAAATTGCACAATCTGTGTGTGTAACAAAAAACTCTTCAACTTCAGCTCTAACTCTCTGCTGTAAGTGACGTCATGGCCAAGTACAGTGGATACCACAAATCACTCTAATCACTGTTTTGTGCCTAGCTCCATTTATGGTAACAGCCGTTAAATTCAATCAATATCTTCAGCTGGTTTTTGCGGCCACATGCAGCGACTAAATTTTTAAGTCAAACTCAAATAAAAATTTTGCAAAATGGAAAAAAAAACTATTAAAATGTATAAATTAGCCAAATGCAGTGAGTATTTAGTAGTCATAAAGCATTGGCAAGACCAAAAAAGTGCAATGCTTTAGTCATCAAAGTGCAACTGGCTCCTGTTTTACATATGGTCACATTGAAATTAAATTTTCATTAAAAAATTGAGTATCTTAAATTTGTGTTGAATACAGAATTAAGGCAAAAGAAATGCACGTACTGTCTAGAGTTGAGTCATCTAGATAGACTCATTTATCATTTCTAAGAGCTTTGAACTTTGTAAGGTCTTAAGCATGCAGGTGGCATGTGTCACGGTGTTTCACGACGTGATCGTGAGAAAACACAGCCTTTCGTGCGTGTGCATTCGTGTGAAAGATATACCTCGTGAATATAAGTCATTCAGTATTCACGAAATTTTTTTTTCTATAATATTTGATTAATATTATTATGCCTAAGCCCGAACTTTTTTTCTATAATATTTGATTATTACGTAGGTTCCGATATAAATTTCTGGCCTAATAATGAAAACCCGAATATTTATGATCAAAAATGGTTTTATTGTTTTTCAAAGTATTCTCCAGCAAGATTTATACACTTTTGCATGCGCTCAAACCAATTGTCGAAGCACTTTTTCCACTCCGATTGAGACACCTCCAAAACATGGTTTTTTTGAACTCTTCAACAGCATCTTCTGGCGACGAAAATCGTTGATCACGCATTTTTCCCTTGATAGGCGGGAATAAAAAGAAGTCAGAAGGGTGCCAAGTCAGGGCTGTACGGCGGATGACCCATCAATTCGACGTTTTGGGTGGTCAAAAAGGCGCTCGCATTGTCTTGGTGCACAATGATCTGTCTTCTCTTGTTCGTTTTTCGAATTTCTCCGAAGACTTCAGGCAAACAAATTGTGCTGAACCACTCAGAATTGACCGTCCTACGTTGCTCAAGCGGAACAGTCGCCACATGACCAGTTTTACCGAAGAAACAGGCGACCATTTGCTTCGAAGTGCTTCTTCCACGAACGATTTTCGTTTGATTTGGCTCGTCTTAACGGTCGATTGCTGTTTTGTTGAAAGCATAGATCCATGATTCGTCACCTGTGATGATCTTATAAACGTCTTTTTGAAACACCGCGATTATAATTTTTCAAAATTTATTTGCACCAATCCACACGAGCCTTTTTTTGAGCGATCAACGAGAACAAAACTTTTTGCGGGACCCAGGTGGTCATGCAATATCGAATGTATGCTGGTGGAAGAATTGCCCAAGTATGTCTCTTTCTCACGTTATGTCACATGACGATCTTGCATTATCAGTTCCCGCAGGGCATCAATGTTTTCTGGCACAACGACTGTTTTTGGACGACCTTCACGACCTTCGTCTTCGAGCGAGCGTCGTTAAACCAATTTTTCCCAGTGCTATAGGATGGTGCTTCATCGCCATACAAAGATTTAAGTTCATCGTTGCACTCTTGTCGTGATAATCTACGTCGAAAGTTGTGAAAAATGATTGCACGAAAATGTTCACGAGTTAATTCCATTTTTCTGCCGAGGTATGTTTTTGATTAATCGTTAATCGATATCAAATGTGGTCACACATGAAAGAGTTGTATGGAGCTTTTATCGACAAAAGTCCAAACTTTTTTTGGGAAAAGGCCAATTGGTCCTAAAATGCCTAGAAGTGACCTAAGCCAGAAACTTAAATAGCAACCCACGTAGCAAATCGAGTATAAGACCAGTTACAGAACTAGGTACAACTGAAGAGGTACACATACCTAGGTACACTTGGCTAAACAATGCCCAATGAGCACATACATATATGACATTTTATGCATTTTAAAGGCGTCGGCGGAACTAACCCCCACCCCCAGCCCTGGTTCAAGTCAAAGTGGCAAAGTAGAAAGGCAAACTAATATTTTAACCTACATGGAGAATAATTTCTAACAATCATTAACAAAAAATGTTAAGTTAAGCTCAGAGGTCATTAGAATTGTATACCTTTAAAAAGGGGGGAAATGATGGTAATTATAATTCTACATAGCGGTACCATAATTTCTTCAAGTGTATTTACAAATATATAATTTTATTTAGTTAAATTGGCAGCTGCTTTTGGGCCATTACTGAACAAAAAGCCTATTCAAGGTAGCCGCCAGCAACAGATTGCAAAAAAAAAAGATTAAAACTGTCTGATAAGATAACAATTATCTTTGTATCAGTGTGTGTGTGTGTGTGTATGTGTAAAGCCGCTCTAATTCCAACTAGAAAAAAAATCAAGCGGATGAGACTCATTTTGAATAGAACTCAGGCTTTAGCTGGAAAAACCTAAGCACACAGGAAGGCACACACACAGACACACGGCAGAGTTCAAGATACAACAACAACACAAATTGGAGAGGCAGCTGAAGCTGAAGTCAAAGCAGATGCAGATACCAACAGAACCAGAGCGAAAGCAACAACTGTAAAAGACATTAAACTGCAAGCCGCAAAGTTGAGCTTTGGTTTTTGGCTTTCCTTTCGTTATTGTTATGGCCGTTGCGCACAGTTGGGTTAAAAAAAAAAAAAAAAAAAATATTTAATGTGTCTGTCTACCACCATTTTGTGGTCACATACATACATACATTGTACATCTGCGGTGCGTTTTTCGGGTACGGGCTGGGTTCATTCACCGGCAAATGCCAATAAGAACATTCAAGTTGGTCTTCACAAAACTCACACTTACACAAATTATTATTATTATTATTATTATTATTATTCAACAAAAAAATATTACCCGTAACAAAAATAATTAGTTGTTCGTTCGCCAGCAGCAGATGCCAAAAAGGCAAAAACAATATACAAAAAAAAAAGTCAGTCACTCTCACACACTCGCGCGTTTGACTGGCAATTACCAAAACAACAACAACAACAACAACATCAGAATAGCAACAATAAATCCAATATACAACGCGGCGCACTAAACGAGTACTCCGTCGAGTACTTAACTATCAAAGCAAAAGGCAAAGGCAAACGCAAACGCAAAAACCAAATGGGGGAGAAAAAAAATAACACGTCCGCTCACCACGAAAGTCCCATGCGTTTTGAGAGTCTAGTCGGAAATAAACAAAGGCCCAAATCCAACAGCAAACGTGTGCAACGCTACTCTCACACAACTGCTGGAGAGAGAGAGGGTAAATGAGTGTTCGACAGTGATGTGGGTTAAGCCGTTTTAAAGCTAACAATTTGTAAGAAATTATAAATACTCTCAGAGACACTTGAATAGCACATTAAGGAACAAAATATGAACCAATATTCATCATATATTTATAATATATATTTTTATTATCAATATTTATGTGAGGGAAAATATTAATTGAGCTCTGTCAAATTTTTTTGTGTGACTTATAAAAAAAATATAAAAAAGTTTAATAAAAATATTTTATAAAATTTGTTTGGCATGAAAATTTGTAGAATTTCCACATCGCTGAAGTGATTCAATGGCGTGAAAGATACAGGTCACCAAATAACAAAAAAAAATTGTAATAGAATTCTATTGAACTTAAAAAAACCGAAAGAAACATTGAGAATATGAGACTGTTACTACGTTTATGCACAAATAAAAAATTATGCTTTTTGTATGCTATGTTTATAATTATAAATAATTAAGGAAAATATTTATTTTTTAGTAGCCTTAACTCTAACTATTTTTTTATACCTTTGACTGGTCCGACAATCTGAGTAAATGCACAATGTAAAATGCTGCCATAACTGACTTTCAAATATCTCGTTCAAAAAATAATGATTGAAGAAAACAAAGTTTGCATACTTTGAGGGCAAAAAAGCATGATTTTTTATAAGCATAAACGTAGTATGTCACTTTGTAAATATGTTTGTGCTCAAATGTACTAAGATTCGATTAAAGCAATAAACAAAAATGCGATTTTTATTTTGTTATATATTTTTTATTTATATTTTATGTATATTTATTTTTTGCATACTATTTACAAATATAAATTAAATAATTTTTTAAATTTTTGTCAAAAAAAAATTAACTTCCATTTTTTATAAGCCATTTCCGGTTATTCGTTGGCTTGGGAATAATGGACTTTAATATGTATTGCCTACTATTTGGGCATGTGCTCTAAGGAACTACGAACCATGATAAATATTGCCTACTTCACGGGGCTAGCATAATGTACCACAGTACGTCATTTGCATAGCCCACTTTTTAGGGCAGTCGAGTGTAGTACTAGCACGGAGCACCAGATACGAGAGCAAGAAGTGGTTGACGGTTTAGACTTTAAAAATGATTTTACTTTGAATTTTAAAAAATTTTCGAAATTAAAAAACTATTAATAAAGCTTTTCTCACTAGAAATAATTTTTAGACCGTTTGTTCCTATGACAGCTATATTCTATAGTCATCCGATTTTGATACATTTTTCAGGAATTATGTGGAAATATATAAAACTAATATGTACCACGATTGATGGCCCTACGTTGAAAAACAAAAAAGTTTTTCTCACTAGAACTAGTTTTTGGACTGATCGATCCCATGGCAGCTATTTGCCATAGTCATCCGATTTTCATCAATTTTTCCAGAGTTATGTGAAAGCATATAAAACAAATATGTACCACGATTTATGGCCCTATGATGGAAAACAAAAAAGTTTTTCTCATTAGAACTAATTTTTTGACGCACCGTTTCTATGGCAGCTATATGCTATAGCCATACGATTTTGATAAATTTTTTCAGAATTATGTGGAAGCATATAAAACTAATATATGCCACAATTGGTGACACTACGATGGAAAACAAAAAAGTTTTTTCTACTAGAACTAGTTCTTAGACCCTCCGTTTCTATGGCAGCTATATGCTATTGTCATCCGATTTTGATAAATTTTTCCAGAATTATGTAAAAATATATAAAACTAATATACACCTCGATTGATGACGCTACGATGGAAAACAAAAAAGTTTTTCTCACTAGAACTAGTTTTTGGACAGGTCGTTCCTATGACAGCTATATGCTATAGTCAGCCGATTTTGATCATTTCTTCCAGAATTATGTGGAAGCATATAAAACTAATAGATACAAAGATTGGTGTTGATATGAGGGAAAACAAAAAAGTTTTCCTCACAAGAAGTAGTTTTTTGAGCGACCGTTTCTATGGGAGCTATATGCTATAGTCATCCGATGTTGATAAATTTTTCCAGAATTATGTGGAAGCATATAAAACTAATAGATACAAAGTTTGGTGATGATATGAGGGAAAACAAAAAAGTTTTTTTTACTAGAATTAGTTTTTTGACCGACCGTTTATATGGCAGCTATATGCTATAGTCATCCGATTTTGATCAATTTTTCCAGAATTATGTGAAAGCATATAAAACTAATATATACCAAGATTGGGGACGCTACGATGGAAAACAAAAAAGTTTTTCTCACAAGAACTAGTTTTTTGACCCACCGTTTCTATGGCAGCTATATGCTATAGTCAGCCGATTTTGATAAATTTTTCTAGAATTATGTAAAAGTATGTAAAACTAATATATTTTAAAATTGGAGACGCTACGATGGAAAATAAAAAGTTTTTCTCACTAAAACTAGTTTTTAGACTCGATCGTTCCTATGGCAGCTATATGATATAGTCATCCGATCCGGCCTTTTCCGACAAATGTGCAGCCTATGTGCATTTAAAGACTTTTTGCAAAGTTTGGTTAAAATAGCTTCAAAACTGAGGGAGGAGATAGCATAGCAACAGAGGGACAGATGGACGTGGCTATATCGACCCAGCTCGTCAAGCTGATCAAGAATATATATAGTTTATGGGGTCGGAGATGCTTCCTTCTATGCGTTACAAATATCGTGACAATTTTAATATACCCTCTGCAAGGGTATAATAATTTCTAAGATACTATCTCCGTAGTATCTACCGTAAACGTAACCTGTTGAACTGGTTTTAAGCCGATTGCAGCGCCACCTACCGAGTTTAATTGCTGTCATTTAAGTATTTCATATATATGCACAAACTCGTTATACCCTTTCGTACAGGATGTAAGGGGTAAACAACTCACAGATTTCACAATAAAATATTGGTGTATTTGCTAAAAGCAGATTCCAATTGGTTTCTGGCTGAAAAAAAGCCAAAACAGTCAGACATTATGCCTTTTTTTTCTAGAGGAAAGAAAGCTAAAACTATCCGAGCATATCTAATGAAAGCAACATGTGTGAGATGGTTGAACGCAACTTATACACTGAAAACTTTTAATTCAAAATTGAAAACTAGGAAATGGGTGGACATTTCGAACTAATGGGATAGTTGCTGGGCAATAATTGGGGCCGATTTCTCATCTCCTACATGTGCCACATTAACTTACTAAGTAAACAGAGTAAATTGTAAGTTTATCTGACATATAGCAGCTATCAAGAAGATGAGAAATATAAATAAAAATATTTGTAGTTAAGTAAATTTCACTTACATTACCTTACGATATGTGGATTAATCAAAGAAGTTGGTTTGTTTTTGTGTTTTCAAAAATCAAAGTCGAAATATTTGATTGTTTCTTTTTTTCTTCGAGTGCATGGCTCAGTCTTGGTTCGTTTGGTGGGTGGTGGTTCGTCGATTGGATTGTTGACGGGGGTGTTGCAACCAAAACCGGTTTTGTTCTCAATGGGGAAACTCATTGACGGCCGTTTTGCAGATTAAACACGAGCCTTGTGCTATGTGCTAGTCGTCACATAAAATGCTCACAAAAGGAAAGCCATTATTTTTAATTTGGCAAGGAGACATAAAAAGAGCCATTAGATGGCGTGGGATAGTGGTTAGTTAGTCGGTCAGGAAGACAGGAAGATAGGGGGATAAAGAGAAATGGCATCGGGATAGGGACTTTCGCCAAGCAGTGGGTTTAATGCAGTTTTTGAAAACATTTGAAATTGATTTCATTTAAAATTTATTCACAAACTAAGAACAACAAGTTGTTCAATATTTCTAGTTCAACAAAGTTCTGTTCAATGTTATAGAGACTGAGTAAGAAAGAATAAAAGTTATTTTATTTCACTTCAATTTGGGCTCCATGCAACAATTCCTCTATTAGATTTAGGGCCGTTTTCTCATCTTCAACATAGCTGCTATGTGTCAGATAAACTTAGAATTTAATCTGTTGTTTTTGTTAGTTTATCTGACAGATAGCTCTATGTAGAATATGAGAAATCGGCTCTTAGTATAAGTACAATATTACAGCTATATGTTCCACTTCTGCCAACTAATAGTTTTTTTTTCTATGTTTTACTATAAAATCAGTTGCATTTGCTTAATTTCTAAGCTGTTAGAAATTCAAATCAGAAGCTTAAAAGCTTTTTTTTATTATCAGCTGGAAATGTTAAGCTTTTTTCAATCTTGGTTTTACACACAAAATTGTATTTTAATATTTCGATATCAGTTTAAATTGGCCTCTTAGTGAAGACACACACCATAGCACATAAAACACCACTGCTAGGCGCTTAGGTGGCGCCCTCTCTTAGAACACACTCGAAGTAGTTACTTAGTTAAGACACACACCTCAGCGTATTCAACTCAAAAGCGTTAAGGTGGAATTATGATAATTCCACCTTTGGGCACTGTGGCGTCTTAGTGAAGACACACACCTGGGTACACTTAATACAAGAGTTCCCTTTTGGGATTGAAGTTTCTTACTAGCTTCTTAGTAAAGACACTCGCCTCAGCAAATTCAATACTAGAGCTCGGCACTAGATGGCGACAATGAATAATTTGTATCAGCGGTGGGCATGAAATTAGTAAAAGGGAACAGTTCAGCAACAACAGGAAAAAAAAGTCGAGAGTGTAATTTAAAGTCTGCCCAGCTAGACTTCTATATACCCGTTAAAGCTTTATCAATTTTGTTTTTTGTTTTGTGTTATTTATTAATTAAATAAAAAAGGGGAAAAAAAAGTTGGATTTCGAGGGCTGTTCAAAAGGTTAAAAAAAAGGTGAAGAGGTGGTAGCCATGATTCCGGGACTCCAGGTTATCAGAATTAAAAACGGTAAGTGAGGTTATGATCAGAATTGATGTAATTTAGGCCCGTACCTCAATCAAATTTTTCAATATTTTTTTTCAAAAATTGGCGGCCATTTGAAAAAAATTTAGATTTTTCAATTTTTTTTTTTGCGGTAAAAATAGTAAAAAAATTTGTTCCTCTAGATAGAGGTACGGGCTGGAATCACACCAATTCTGCGTCGATTGCAATAAGGCTGAGCAAAATCGGTTTAGTAGAACTGGCGAAATCAGGGCTACCAGGTCGAAAAACGTGGTTTCGAGAAAAAAGCGCTTAAAGTTTTTTTCACTAAAATGGCCATATCTGCTAAACTATTTTGTATTTTGTAAAATGGTTTAGAGGGGATGAAAGGGGAATTTCTAAGCTATAATAATAATGCGAAGAAATCCAAAAAAATTTTTGAAATGTAAAAGACCTCTAAAGGGTACATTCATTGCTTCCTCAAGCAAGAACCTTGCTCCACTAAAATGGCAATATCTGCAAAACTATTTCGAATTTTTGAAAATGGTTTGAAGTGGATGAAAGGGGAATGTCCAAGCTATAATAATAATGCAAAACAAAAAAATTTAAAAAAAAAAATATTTTTCAAAGGTATAAGTCCCCTCTTAAGGTTGTATTGACTGCTTCCTCAAGCATGAACTTTGCTCCACTAAAATGGCAATATCTGCAAAACTATTTCGAATTTTTGAAAATGGTTTGAAGGGGATGAAAGGGGAATATCCAAGCTATAATAATAATGCAAAACAAAAAAATGTAAAAAAAAATATTTTTCAAAGGTATAAGACCCCTCTTAAGGTTGTATTGAATGCTTTCTCAAGCATGAACTTTGCTCCAATTAAACGGCAATATCTCCTAAACTAGTTCGAATTTTTGAAAATGGTTTGAAGTGGATGAAAGTGAAATGTCGAAGCTATAATAATAATGCAAATCAAAAAATTTAAAAAAAAAATATTTTTCAAATGTAAAGGACCTCCTTAGGGTATATTCAGTGCTTCCTCAAGCAAGAACCGTGCTCCACAAAAATGACAATATCTCCTAAATTATTTTGAATTTTTGAAAATGGTTTGAAGTGGATGAAAATGGGATGTCCAAGCTATAATAATAATGCAAAACAAAAAAATGTAAAAAAAAAATATTTTTCAAAGGTATAAGTCCCCTCTTAAGGTTGTATTGACTGCTTTCTCAAGCATGATCTTTGCTTCACTAAAATGGCAATATCTACTAAACTATTTCGAATTTTTGAAAATGGTTTGAAGGGGATGACAGGGGAATGTCGAAGCTATAATAATAATGCAAAACAAAAAACTCAAAAAAAAAAAACATTTTCAAAGATAGAAGACTCCATTACGAGAAGCGAGGTCTGAGCGTAAGGAGGTAGATGTCAAATGCCAGATGCTGGTAGCCCGGTTAAGGTCATGAAGGGTAAATGTCAGGAACTATTTCTAAACTAATTTTAGCTGATCCTGCTAAATCGGATACTGAGAAGACCACAGAAATCAGCTTGGAGCTGAATGAAAAACATAAAAGGAGGCTTTAACAGATTAGTTAATTATAGTTGATTTATTATTGGAATACTATTCAAGGAAAATATTAGGCCAGTGAAAACTGAGCTAAGAGAGTTTGGAGAGAGAGAGAGAGCCAATGAATAATGGGGCCCAGTTTAATCAAATTGCTATTTAAGCTAAATTTGTGTGTTATCAGCTTCATTCTCATAGCAGAATACGGAACTTAAGGCCTAGCACAACAACGACAACAACAACAAACAATCAATACACAGCAGCAACAGCAACAACGACAGCGCATCATCAATTTCCTGCTAATGTCCATACTTGGCAACAAATTTAATTGAACCCAAATGCAAATTATGCACAACAGAATTTTCCCACAGATTTTTGCCAAAGGTTTTTAACGATACGTTTTTCCCTCTTATGAACGTAATGAGCCTTTAAGTCAAACGTAGACCTGAAACTGAACCTGACAGCTACCCAATGGCCAATGGCTTAAACGTAGCACAGAAGCTGCAACTAACCACAAATCACAATAACACCACAGCCCAAGCACGGCACGGAACGGCACGGTACATCCACATCCACATCCCATACCACAACGCCACGCAGCAGTGCATCGGCCAGGTCCCTGAGTAACTGAGAATATGGGAAGCCGAACGCATAATCATTATCACTCAAATTGGGGGCCCCAGCATTTGAACCGACCAAAAGACCAAAAGACCAGACCGGACCAATTATATATGGCGAAAGCCAAAGTCAAAGTCAAGACTCATCCGAGTCCAAAAAATGCATATGAGCTGCCGCCGCTGCCGCTGCCGCCGCTGCTGCTGCTGCATGGGATCTCGAATCCGTTGCGCCGGCACTTAAACGGTCTACTAGCATGAAATGGGCAGTGCCCCAGCTCGGCTGATGCTGAAATCCCCAATCGAGTACCGTAACTTAAGCCCATGAATTAAACCGAAGCCGAATTCAAATTTTATGCGATCGAACTGGATTGCCGGTGCATCGATACGTATGCATCGTATTGTTAGATGATGAGGGGGTCTTGTGTCTGAGAACATAATCTAGTGCAGTCAGCCTAAGTAGTATATGTGCTTAATTGCGAGGGGGGGGGGAGGGCGCATCTGCATGTGTGTGTGTGTGTTAACACAAATTATGCACCACGGACGGCACACATTAAACGGAATCGCATTCATGATTTCTGAGAAACAGTTCACACAGTCGCAGATATTGATAACCGGGTGGGCCAGTCACTGTTTTGGCACCCAACAAATTTGATTTGCTTACGAAATTGATTTGGAAATTGAAGGGGGGCGTCCTGCAAGTCGAAGTAACTGATATTTTCTTCAATTAAAAATCATTCTGGCTCCTATCTGGAGGTACTTAGTTCGGAACCTTTAAGGCACATCACAGGAGCGAAAAGGTATATCCGAAAAAGTGCGATAGATCAAGGTTTCATACACAAGTAAGCTGCCAAATACAAGTTCAAGGTAGCTTATCATATACTACGTTTATGCTTATAAAAAATTCCATGATTTTTGCCCCTAGAAGTATGCAAACTTTATTTTCTTCAATTATTATTATTTTTTTTTAACTAGATAAAGTCAGATTTGGCAGCATCTTACATAATCCACATTTTGCATTCACTCAGATTAAGAATAATAAGTTATAAATATTTTCCTTTATTATTTATATTCATATACATAGCATACTTTAAAGGGCAAAAATCATACACTGGTCTCTTATTTTCCTTGAATAGTATTCCGATAAGGAAACAACTATAATTTGGCAAAATGGTTGGGCACCTTTTATGTACAGGGTTGCCCATATTCGACGGACCCATCTGGCAACGCCATAACTTTTGACAGAGATGTCAGATCGCTTAATGACATACCGCGTTTGAAGCGTCAGTCCAAGCAGATTTTTACCATGGAACAATACACGCCACGCGAGCGCTCTGAAATAGTTGAAATTTACATTCAACAGAACAAGTCAATTGTGAAAACTCAACGTGCTTAATTATCATGTCCGATGAAGCCCATTTCACATTGAATGGGACCGTAAATAAGCAAAATTGCCGTATTTACGCCACTGAAAATCCTCAGGAGATTCAAGAAGTGCCTCTTCATGACGAAAAAGTCACAGTTTGGTGCGGCGTTAGTGCGAAAACGGTCATTGGGCCGTTTTTCTTCCAAAATGAAAATGGCCATGCTGTTACCATCAACCAGGAGCGTTATCGCGACATGATGACCAATTTTGTGATGCCAATTATTCGTCGAAAGCGTATGAGGCAGTTCTGGTTTCAACAAGACGGCGCTCCACCGCACACAAGTCGCATAACAATCGATTTTCTGAAGAAATTGTTTCCGGGCCGTTTGATGTCGAAAAGTGGTGATTTGGACTGGCCACCGCGTTCGCCCGATTTGACGCCGCCTGACTTCTTCTTGTGGGGATATTTGAAGTCAAAGGTTTACGTTAACAAGCCAAGGACCGTAGAAGAGCTCAAGGACAACATTCGTGAAGAAATAGCCGCTATTCCGGCCGAAATGTTGGCGAAAACGATGGAAAATGCTGCAAAAAGGGCACAATACGCCATCAACGCCAGAGGCGGCCATTTGAGAGATATCATATTCAAAAATTGATGTAAACAAATCTACTTGGAACAAATTAAATGATTAAGATTGCCAACCGCCAAATTTTTATTTTTTTCTTTGATTTTTTTTAAAAAAAACATGGGTCCGTCGAATATGGGCAACCCTGTATTTCATTCAGCTCCAAACTTATTTTCAAAGCTAAAAAAAAAAATTGATTGATTGATATTTATGATATTTATTGATGATACCAAAGAACGTTCCCAAAATTTTATATATTTTTTTTTAGCCACCAGAAAAGTTTTTACCCGCTTCAAAAATTATTCAGTGCATTGTTGACAGTTAATTGTGAGCTATCTAGGATAATAATGATTTATAATAATCAACAGAGCAGCGAAAACTCAAAATTTAATTTACAAAAAATTATGGAATTTATGGAACAACTTTTGAATTTGATAAAAAACTATTCTGATCGAATATCAAAAGACCCTTTCCAAGAAATGAATAAAAAAATTCTTTAAAAAATCTGCTTCTGATATATAATTTTTTTTTTTTTTTAAGTGCATATGAAATTAACAAAAATTGGTTTCAGGTTTATTTTATCGGATTAAAAATTATATATTTTTTTTATATTCCAAATCTCTTCCGCATTATCTTGAGAACTATCGACGCACAGTGGCTGATTGGGAAGATTTAGAAAGAGATATTTAAATAATTTTAAAGGAACGATGATAGAGAATTTCGGTAGCTTTACAATAAGGATAAGCAGGTCAGGCTGACTCAGGATCGTCTGCTAAAGTTCATAGTTTTTATACACTGAAAAGGTTGCATGAAATTTTCAAAACATTTTAATTTTTTTTAAAAGGATTTATTAAAAATTAAGTTGTAAAACTAATTAAAATATACAAAAATTTAATACAAAATTGAATTTTAAATAACTAAAAATATTTATTTTCATACAAAATTTGTTCTCACTAGGGAAATGGTTCATTTTCTTTTAAAAGATTGTCAATATAGGTATTTAAATCCTTAGTGCTTAATATACCTAATATTTCTGGTGAATATTCGTAGCTTAATTCTTCGAGTGTTTTAATGTGTCTGAGAGATGACATGTTGAAAAGGTCCGTGACTTCTTGATGTCAAGATATTTTAGACTCTTGGGATTTATCTGACAACTCTCATATCTATAAAAGATGTCCTTGTAAAAGTTGCTTACCCTGATTCAATATTTTATGGATAGTAGGAGTTAGTAGAAGTTCTCCGGATATTTTAAATATATACCAATTTTGGTCTCTTTGGCATTTTGTTCATATTTGCATGCATCAACATTTTAACCACAGCTAAAGACATTAAGTATGATTTAAAACCTTTTGATGACATCCAGATGATTTCCTGTTATCTGAGCAGTTACCTCATCGTCGTTGATGAATCTCAGGGATGTGTTTGCAAAATTTGAATAAAAAAATTGATCTCTTTTTTATCTACACTAAAAAAATGGTAGCTCCAGCTCTTCTAGTCCCTGCGATCTAAGATTCATACAGACTGATGGACGGAAGAAAAGATACCCCTAGAAGACATTCCCCTTCAAAGTTGACCAATTTTCTGTAATCAAAAAAACTCACATATTTTTAGGTCATTTTGTCCGCTTTCAGGTGGAACATCTCGAAAACTAGCTGACGAATCGTAATTGTTTTTTGTTTCTATGAAATTATATATTTATTAAGTGCTTACTAAAAGAAAAAAAATTACTGTTTGCTTTGTGTTTCTTCAAATAAATTGTTATTTACCAACTGTCCATTTTTGCACTATTTTTTAACTTTGTTGAAAAAATAAAAATAAAAATTTTTTTGTTATATTTTTATCATATTTTTAAAATATGTTTTTTGATTATTTTTTTACCTAATTCAAGAAGTTCCAGCTGCTCGAAGCTGCCTCTGCGACTGCTAGAGGTAAAATGGATAAAAAAGACATAGAAAATTGAGGACATCTTCAACATGTTGGCAGCAGCTTTCGATAAACTTATTTTATCTCTATTATAGTTCATCCAATAATTATAGTTCTAAAATAAAAATCAGTCAACTATACCTTCTTTTATGACTATTCATACTTATTAAAAAAAATCAAAAGAAATAAAATAAATAATTGCAAAGAAAAATAATTTTATTTATTTTTTTATTTTTGGTAATACTTAAAACCTTTAAAAAAAACAAAAAAAAAATTAAAATTGTTAAACAATAAATTTGTTGCTACCATAAATATGATTATTTCACAAATTTTGACTTTGATAACCCATAGGTAAGCATCTAGAAGGCGTAGCATCTTTTTAAAATTTTTTGAAAAATAAAATTCTCTATCATATGCCATTTCAATTATTCGATTATCTCATTTGGTTCAAAAGTTATGATTTTTGCAACGAAAAAACTCAAAAAGCGCCACAGTGCACCGGAGGGTGGGGATCAGCAACAGTTTTTGAACACAGACTTCTGGTAGTGGGAAGACCAAGCAGAAAACCCGATATCAATAAATTGTAATCGGGGATAATCAAAATATGCAGATTTGATTACGATGACAGATATATAACTATACTCAGGAAAAACAATTCTGTACTTATACAAAGGAAATTGAAGAACAAACGATCTCAAGAACTACATTTTCATTCGTTTTTATACCCGTTACTTGTAGAGTAATAAAGCTATGCTAAGTTTCTGCAAATGCATGTAACAGACAGATATTTTTAATCAATTTAATTTAATTTGTCAGTAGACAAATTGATCTAGACCTGACCGTCTGTCTGTATAAACACCAAGGTCTCAGAGACCATAAGAAAAGTCAAATACAGCGTGTAAGGTCTAACTTTATTGTTTCTTCCAGGGACCGAAAATAACGTTATGGAAGTGAAAAAATTTACTGATGGACCCCTGATAAATGGTACTGATCTTCTAATTTTGAATGGCGAGTCCTTATGTATAAATTTTTATTTGCATTTTTATCACAAAAAATTTTGTTGTTTTTTTTTTTAAATAAATTTTTTGTAATTTTTATTATTTTTTTTTTTTATTTTGTATTTTATAATAAAATTTTTTTATTTTTATGATTTTTTATAATTTTTATAAAATTCTCTTGTTATAAATCTTATCCTTCTATCAAAGATATTCTATAATTTACACCTTAGTATTTTATAATTTTTATTTTTTCTAACATTAAAAAGTTTTTTATTATAAAAAACAAATAAAATTTTTTAAAAAACCAATGTATTTTAAAATCTGTAACGTATTTTATTTTTTAAATGAAATTTGTTATTTCAATTTTTATCCAAAAATATAATTACGCCTGGTTTATTCAAATATTTTCTTAGCTTTTTTTCATTTGCAAAAAAATTAATTTTTATTAAGTGTTTAACAGCAGCATAAAAGGCCAACACAGATTATTAGATTCCCACTGTCATTCTACAATAACTTTGCCTTTGACAACAGTCTGCAATAATAATTTTTAGCTTACATGCCGCATAACCAAGTTCTTGGATGTCCATGTAGTCGCTTTAGTTCTCCGTCAAGTCAAGGCGATGTTCAATAATGTACCTTTACCTCTTGATCCACGCCTTTGAAGAGGGTGGGGGGGGGGGAAACGCAATCGAAGTTTGTACTGAAATGGTGGGAAAGGGAATCGCTGGCCACGCAGCGGCAGCTGCTGCGGTGCCTGTGCTGAGCTTGTTATTAAAGCGCACTCTGATTGCTGGTTACCAGTCGCCTTTGGTTTTATCTGCATCTGGATAAGCAGACTCACATGCATACGTACATATACATACATTCACTTGCTTACAAGTGTGTGTGTGTGTGTGTGTATATATGAGAGCAACTTCGTCAATGACTTTGTTACGAATTCGTCTTTGTCAACGGACCCATTCTTAATTGAAATTTGAATGAATCTGAATCCAACTTGGTATACGTTTGTCACAATATGTCTATGAACTACTTACTGTGCCCCGTGGCCGGGTCTAAGTTACAACTAATTTTGATTGATTACTCAAAGTTTTTGTCATTTTGTGGGGCTACTGACTTTAAGCCGATTTTGTTTCACCCAAAGATATGAAAATACATAGATACGACAGGTTTATTAACAATGAACTAATTTTAAGCGTTACCAAAAGGTAAAATAAAATATGAAAAATAAATGGAAAATTCAAGAACGAAACTAAATTTTTTAATTTTAAAATTTTTATTTTTATTTTTTTTAAATTTTATTGTAAAGAAAATACATAGATGCGAAAGGTTAATCAAAAAATTCACTTATTTTAAGCGGTACCAAAAGGTACAATACAATATACAAAAACAATTTGAAAATTCAAGAACAAAATTTTTAATTTTTTTTATTTTTTTTTAAATTTTTTTATTTTTTTTATTTTTTTTTAAATTTTATTGTTAAGAAAATACAAAGATACGATAGGTTAATAAAAAATTTACGTATTTTAAGCGGTACCAAAGGCACAATACAATATGAAAAACAAATTGAAAATTCAAGAACGAAATTAAAATTTAAAAAAAAAAATTTTTTTTTTTCATTTTATTGTTAAGAAAATACATGGATACGACAGGTTAATCAAAAATTCACTTATTATGCACGGTACCAAAAGGTACAATACAATATACAAACAAATTGAAAATTCAAGAAAAATATTTTTTTTTTTTATTTTATTTTTTATTTTTTGTTTTAAATTTTATTCTTAAGAAAATACTCAGTTACGACAGGTTAATCAAAAATTCAGTTATTATCGTGGTACCAAAAGGTACAGTACATATACAAAAACAAATTGAAAATTGAAGAACAATATTTTTTTTTTTTTTTTAAATTTTATTGTTAAGAAAATACATAGATACGACAGGTTAATCAAAAATTCACTTATTATGCGCGGTACCAAAAGGTAAAATACAATTTACAAACAAATTGAAAATTCAAGTACGAAATATTTAATATTTTTTTTTTTTTTTTTTTTAAATTTTTTTGTTACTTTTATTGTTAAGAAAATACATAGATAAGATAGGTTAATGTAAAATTCACCTATTATGAGCGGTGCCAAAGGTGCAATACAGTACACGAAAAAAAATTGAAAATTCAGGAAAGAAATTTTTAATTTTTTTTTTTTTTTATTTTTATTTTTTTTCAATTTTATTGTTACAAAAATTCATGGATACGACAGGTTAATCAAAAAATTCACTTATTATGAGAGGTACAATAAGGAACAATACAATATACAAAGACAAATTCAAAATTCAAGAACGAAATTTTAAATTTTGTTTATATTTTTTTTTTTTTTTTTTTAGTTTGTATATAGTTTTTTTGTAAATTTTTTTTGTTACCTAAGGGCAACTTACATTCATCATAAGGTAAAATAAAATAAGAAAATCAAATTAAAAATTCAAGAACGAATTTTTTTTTTTTTAATTTTTTTATTATTTTTTTTAAATTTGATTGTTAAGAAAATACATAAATACGACAGGTTAATCCAAATTTACTTATTATAAGCGGAACCAAAAGGTACAATACAATATATAAAACAAATTAAATATTGAAGAACGAAATTTAAAATTTGTTTTTTTTTTTTTTTTAGCTTGTATTTATTTTTTTTTTATTTGTATTTTATTGTTACCTAAGGCCAACTTAGATTTATCATAAGGTAAAATAAAATTTAAAGAACAAATTGAAAATTCAAGAACGAAAATTTTTATTTTTATTTTTTTTTTATATTTTTTTAAATTTTTTTAACTTTTTTATTTTTAATTTTATTGATACCTAAGGGCAACTTACATTGAATTACGAAGAAGAAAAAACATAATATTATTCTAAATGAAGAACGTTGCGTTAGGTAAATTGGGTATAAAAAAAAATAAAAGAATAAAAATAAAAACTTTTCTAAAGGGATCCACAGCTGGTGTAAATGTATGATTCTCCGTATGAATCCAGAGAACAAAGCAGATTATTCATATTCATATGTATGAATTCTCTTAAGACGTCTTCTCATAATCATTTATAACAATTCACAATATTTCTCAAATTATTCGTTCTACATTTTTTTAAGTGTAGCTTCGAATCTAAAAGAACAAACATATTTGGAAGCCTTGGAAGAGGTCGTTATGAAAGATAACAATAATGTTGAATAGAGGATCAAACCCAAATCTTAGGTTTGACTAGCTTAGGAACCGCTTCGCGAACCGATCGTAAGACTTTACGAAGGGTTCAAACCTCCTTCAGCAGCATTTTAGAGGTTAGCAGCCTTGTATAACTTTATTTCTATTATGGCATTGATGGCCCGAGACTCTGCTTGCTGGTCGTAGACTACAGCACCCTCTTGACACAGAACAGTTTGTTAATGTCACATCTATTTATTCTCTTATCTTTGGCTTCCCTACACATTTCGACACCCTCGGTTACAAAAGCAAGAATTGGCTTCAGGTAATTAGCACCCAAGAAAACCGTTGACATTTTGAGAGAAGACAAACACCAACTTGTACCTACTTAAGGCTTCCAGCTTAGTGATCCCCGTTTAGTCCAATAAAGCCACTGCAGGCGCTCTCACCTGGGCCAACACCTTGCCAAAAAAAAAAAAAAAAAAACAACCAAACTGCAGGCAACAACAGCCAGCAAATCCAAACTAATTAGCATAAAATTGAAAATGCGCTCAATGCGCATTTGAGTTTGTGCGGGTTGCAAGTGAGGCAAGTGCAACCATTTGCTGCTCCTGCTGCTCGTTGAGGCGGCGGCGATAGGCGGGACGGTCGGGCAATTTAAAAGGCATGTTGCTTCTGGAACACAAACCCAAAGCGAAACCCAACCCAAGTCAGTGTTTTGGTGGAGGAGCTGGAGCTGGAGCCGGAGTTTGCGTAGCGAAGCGAGCAACATAAAACAATTACGCCTACACTTGCTCTCTGTGTGTGTCTCTCTTTCTCTTTCTCTGTCTCTGGGCACGGCGCTTCAGCGGCGGCGGCGGCGGCGGCGTAAGTGTGTCGTGGTGATCTGTGTTGATGGCGTGCACGACCTTCCCTTCCAAGCTCTATCGACGTTAAAAAACGGTTTCCAGTCGGAAGCTGTAAAAGAGGCGACTCGAGAGCCTTCTGCGTCAGGCTATGGCAACACAATATTCATTAACTTGGAGCAGCAGGCTGCGGCAGCTCCTGGCTGAATGCTGGGTTTGGTTGCAAGTTCATTTTTTATGGTTTTTGCATGGCTCTGTTTGGCTGTAATAATGCGGCTATTAAACTCTGCAATCACTAACTTGAACCAATCCATTGGTTACCTGAGAATTTGTGCTTTTGTTTTTGTTTTTGTTTTTTTCTGTTTCCAATTTAACGATGCTCCGCTTTTTCGTTACTTCTGTGTGAGTGGATTTGTGTGTGTGTGTGTCATTTAGAAGTCAGCGGAACGTCAACTGGATTACCAGTTGCTGGTGGATTTTGCAAGGTCATTTTGTGATACTACCGAATAGTTAAGATCTATGGTTAAGCCTATTGGATTATGCCTTTAAAGGAATCAGGAAAGCAAACCGATTTGTACACAGAAAAACAAATCCTAGATATTTTGATGAAAAACCATCCTAAACTATGTCAGAATTTCTCAAACCAAGGGTTAGTCTTCAAGTTGGATCCAAACTTGAAATGAGCCATTATGGATTGACACAAGAATTGTGGAATTGTTCCTAGTCTTTCGTACTCAAAACTTTAATCCGAAGGTAGGAATCAAATCTATTTTTTTTATAGTCTTTTGTATTTGTATTTTGGATATTTATGTTTCGTTGTTGGGTTCCATATTGCTTTCTTGGTCTTAAAAGTCTTTAAGCGGAATATCGTTATGGAAGCCATAACCCCGTACAATGTTTCGGTTCTTTTCGGTCTTTTCAGTTCCAAAAAATATCGCCCTATAATTGATTTTATTGACCCGTTTTGAGTTTTAACAAACCGACTCAAGGTCAATGTTGATAATAACACTAGTTTATAGCGAAAAAGACCCATTGAAGCCATTATTTTTTACTGATGTATTTTGGAATGCTTAACTCAAAAATTAATTTAAAAAATTTTTGTATGAGAAAAAAAATAATTTTTTTCGAAAATTTTTTTGATTATAACTGTTAAACTACATAACCGATTGGAAAATGTTCTTTAACTAGATTATTAAGAATTTCATACCCTTTTGATTAATCCCTTGCTTGACTCCATCTTAATTTTTTAACTCGAGATATGGCTAAAATGTGTGTACCTACCGAAAAACTAAAAAAAAAAATTCCAACTCAAAAACGTATCCATTCCATTTTTGAATTTCATTTTTGAGTTCAGCATTCCAAAGTACATAAGAAAAAAATAACAGCTTCAATGGGTATTTATTATGAAGTGTATTAATTTTGAGTTTGTAACCATCAAAATTTTCATCCGACCCCAAACATAATATTCTTGATCGACGCGGCTGAGTTCTTTCGCTTTCTCCGTCCTTCTGTCCTCTGTCTCGTCCGTCTGTCCGTCTGTCCGTCGTTCCTACGCGAACTAGTCTCTCAGTTTTAAAGCTATCGAGCTGAAATTTTGCACGAGTCTTCTTTTTTACTGCACGCAACTAATATGTCGGAACTCGCCGGATCGATGACTATATCTAAGCTGCTAGGAACGATCGGTCTAAGAACTATTCTATAGAAAATTTTATCTTCCATCGGCATCAACTCTTGGAGTTATTTATATCCTTCCAATAATTTGGGTATCAAACGGATCTATAATATAGCTGCCATATAAGGGTCCAAAAAACTCTTCTATGAGAAAAACTTTTGTTTTTATTGTAGCGTCCAATCTTTACTATATTAGTTTTATAGCTTCACAAATTTGAAAAATTTATCAAATCTGCTATATATAGCTGCTAGGACCATCGGTCGGAAAATGTTTACCGAAAATTTTTTTATGTATCAATTTTATTATTGTAAAATTTTAAAAATTGATCATATTCTTAAATTGTAATTTTTCTTCTTCGTTTTTTTATTTTTGTAAACTAGTGTAATTTAAGAATGAACGAAACATGAACAAGGATTTTTAACATTACACAAAAATCGGTATAGTTCATTATAAAGGGCTTGCCGATACTTTCGTCAGCAGACTTTTTGCTGTCACACCTTATACTGACTTAACTTCTTAAGATGAGAGTGTAAAGTATTGGGATAGAAAGAAACGTCTGTCATCTTAGGCTGATCCTCATTTAATAACATTAATTGAACATAGAAGCCGGTCATTGGAGGCTGATGACAAGAAAATCATATCATTGAAACTATGAAAAGACAACAGCGAGAGATCTTTATGACATTCCACAGAAGAAAGCCACCTGAAAAATCTGGAATATTTTAACAAGTTCGCTATTTGGTTACCCCATACTTCAAAGAAAATGCACCTAACTAGGCGTATTGATATCAGCGATTTTTGGCTCAAACATAACGAAAACGATCCTTTTTAAGTCAAATCATGGTGCGCAGTACGTTCAAGTGGCCCAAGCTACACGAAGCCGAAGCTTGCTACGCAAAATAGCAGCCCACCTCCCGCCCAACCGACCGAGCGGCGCAGCCACAAACGTGTAACACGAAATTAAGTCAAACTACAGGCTAAAGTACGTTATTATAGCGGGAGACAAATGAGTTGTTTACAATAATGTCGAGTGAAATCGATCACGAATTAAAAAAGATTAGCCGAAAACTATCAATTCGTAGTTATACAAAAAACAACAAGGCAAAACTAAGTTCGACTGTGACGATGTTTTAATACACTTGCAAAATTGGATATAGATGTCAGATATGCATAAATTCAAAATCGTTAAGAATCTCTTAGTTGACTTCAAAACTTAATCAAAAACAAATAAGTTTTCTCAGTAAGACACATTTTTCGACCGTTCAGTCTATGGCAGCTAGAGGATATAGCTATTCGATCTGAACCAAATTTAATAGAATTTTCTTAAAAACGCAAAATATTCATATTTCCTTAGTTTAAGAATGCTATCATGAAAAAAGCAAAAAGTTTTTCATACCAAGACACATTTTTCGACCGATCGTTTATATGGCAGCTGTAGGATATAGTTGTACGATTTTGACCAAAATTTGCAGAACTGTGTGACAGCATATTCAATTTTTAATTGCTGAGTTTAAGAATGCTATCATTGAAAACAAAATAGTTTTTTTTTACTAAGACCTATTTTCCGAAACAATTTTACAGCTTTGTAAATACGAAGAGGCGGTCTTCAATGCATCCTTCGTCCGTTCGTTTTGGTAATGCTAGGGCAAATAACGTCCAAGATATTGCTTACTTGTTCTCAGATTTTTTTAATTTAACCCATTCAACTCAAAAGTATAACAGCAATCAAGCCTATGCTTATGATGTTCAAATTTAAACTAATACTTCAATGTCTTAGCACTTAAAATCAATGACCAAATCAATGTTCAGCAGAAGTACTTTCTTCCTGATCAATATTTCTAAGAATATTACGAAGCCTTCTCTTCCTCAGCTATTTAATATGATATTTACATGGAGCTTTACCAACTGACAATAAAAACAAGACCCCTAAAAATATGCTACATAATTAAAGTAGTTTCATTAAACTGATCAGTGATCAAGTGTCTCTGGTGAACGCGCCCAATTACTCTTGTTTATTTCCCTGGTCCCTGGCTAAGGTACTTCGTCGACTCATTGACCGTTCCACTGTTAAATTTTTTCAATCCAGTCCATAAGCTCTTCTTACTTCCCTGATTCATGGAAGGAATCATTGGTCGTGTTCAGCAGAATAACTTGCTCCCTGATCAATGATATATTTCTTGGTAATTTACATAGTCTACTTTTTCTCTTCTATTTAATATGAAATTG
This sequence comes from Lordiphosa mommai, assembly GCA_018904225.1. NCBI lineage: Eukaryota > Metazoa > Arthropoda > Insecta > Diptera > Drosophilidae > Lordiphosa > Lordiphosa mommai. The sequence goes on from JAEIFT010000281.1 coordinate 52,645, forward strand.
AAATGAAGCTTTTTCCCAATGTCAATTTAACAATACCTCCTAAAAGTATGCAAAATAATAAGAGTAGTTTTATTAAGCTGATCAGTAATCAAGTGTTTCTGCTGATCCCTTTGCCTAAAAAGGGATCAAAATCTGTTGTTGAAAATTAAAGATGTATTTCTAAGCTCTCTGCTATTTCAAAATTATTCGAGAACCTTATATCTTCTCAGTTGAAACATCTTTGTCGGTCAGATCTACTACAACAAATTAACGGTCATTAAAGGTTTTCAAAATCAACTACAAACGATTGATTCGGTCTATCATGAGCTAAACCTTTTTGGATTTTCCTCCGATTTGCTTTCTTGGACATCGAACTATTTAAACCTCCAAAACACAAAAAAAAATTGTATTTAGAAATTCAGTTTCTAAATGACTTAGTCGGGATTTACACGATGAAGCAAACTTCATGAAGTTTTCTTAGTAGGCAAGAGATTTCAATGGAATTCTAAACCATTCGTTTAAAAGGTCTGAAAGAATTCCCCTAAATTTCACGCCTACTTAGAAAACTTCATGAAGTTTGCTTCATCGTGTAAATCCCGACATACAGTCACCTGGAATCATCAGATCTGGAAGTTTTTCAGTCCTGGTGTAGTGTTAAGCTTTGAAACCTTGTGTGTGCTAGGATTTATTAAGCGTTTGTCTAAGGAGTTCCAATGACCCTTACACAACCAAGTCCCTCTACACTTATCTTGTACGTTCGATACTGGAATAAGGTTCATGTGTGTGGTGCCCTCCATATAAGAAGTATCAAAAGCGCATAGAGTCTGTACAAAAGCAATTCTTTCGTCTTATACTCTTCCATCATGTCAACGGCCCCAAGAGTTCTTAAATATAACCTTTTGGGTCCTAAAACTTAAGTTGTGCGATGACATGAAAAAGAAAAGCAAGCTTATGTGGTATCAGCTTATGATTGACATAATCAAAAGGTTTCTGTAAAAATCTGTAATCCTTTTATAACTAGGGAGAAGTTAGCTAATTGGTAGATCTGCCTTCCATAAACACTTGCTGAAACAACAGATCGAATCAGGATTTTGAATGCTTTCAGACTAGCTGAGAGCTTTTCAAATAATGCAAACCTAATGAACCTTCTTAGGGTAAGAAAGAAGGTATAGGTTTAGTCTTTTGGGACAACCCTTGACACTTTTTTCAGCATTCAAACTTCACCTTCTTACCCATGGTTCCCTATAATGTGTTTTCAATATCATCATTAATAATGCAGTTGTTAGGTTGATTACCTCAACATTGACAGACCAAATTCTGAGGCCTTAATAATTGTGACAATTTCTCACTCCCCATGAGTTCGGGCACCAAACTATGCAATTAATCAAATATATATATATATATATATTTTTTGTTGTAAAAGCTCTCAATATGACAAAAGTGAAATTAATGATATATGTAAACTCGAAGACGAATTCCATGTAACCCAAAAAAAAAAAAAAAGGGGGCCCCAAAAGGCATCAAGGCAAAATACGAAAAACGAAACCGAAACTGAAAACAACAAATCATCAATTGACAAATCGATGCGCATCACTAAAAACTCATTATTCCAATAACAGGACGCGCAGCAAGCCATCTTTGGTCCAGGGCAGGCAAACCATCAACGGTCCGCCTTCGCCTTCACCTCCACCACGGGGCAACATGAAATGCTGGGGTCTCAAAATCGTCGCATTCGTCATCGTCATATCAGCCGCTCATCTTGTAGTTGAGTGCGAGAACAGTGGTCATTATCTGTTCAGATTTTGTTGTTTGAGTATTTGTGAAAAAGGGCGGCCTGCCTGCATGTGTGTGTGAAACAATTTTGTTGCTTACTGCAATCATTGCCAGGATCAGGGCCAGAAGAGCCGACGAGCCGAGTGTGGAGAGTGAAGTTAAATCCACTTTGCCTCATTCGTAATTTACCAGGTTAATGGCAAAAGGAGGGAACCGAAACCGAAACAGGCTAAAGGCGACAGCGTCGTCCAAAACGATGGCGAACCAAAAAAAAAAAAAAAATAACAACGCAAAGAATAGCGGTAAGCTAGCTAAAGTTCAACGAATTTGATATACCCTAGCTAAATACCCGGCATTGCTCGGGTTCTACCTACGATTTGAATATTTTCAATACCCTCATGGGAGAGGTTTCTTTTTGAACTGGTTTAGAATAGTTCGGAACCAGTTTTGAACTAGTTCAAAAACAAATTTCTGGTTCATAGCTTCTACATTTTCTAAGGTATGGCTCAGAAAGCATTTTTGAACCAGTTAAATTTTTTTTGGAACCAGTTCAATTTGTTTGGAACCAGTTCAAAATTTTTGGAACCAGTTCCAATTGAGAAATTATCTTATTCTATATAATAAACCTTTACTTAGAAAAAAATTTAGTAATTCGTTCTTAAACAACTGAACAAAGAGTCACTGATTGAACAGTCACTGAACCAGAGTGACTAAGCAATAAGTCACTGAACAAAAAGGAACAACTGAATAAAAACATGTTAAGTTAACTTAGTTATAAGCAACCTAACATTTTTTAAGATTTATAGCTTACATTAATCCTATGAAAAGCCTTTGAATCACTTTAAAAACGATTCAAACTGGTTCCGAACTCGTTCCTAATCACCAACCTAATTTATTCTATTTTTTTAAACTTTACTCTACATTTCAAGTTCACAAATAAAATTATGAATTTGAAAAATATGTCTCCAATGCATTTTTGATCCAGTTCAAATTGCTTCGCATTAAAAATTTCTGAAATTTAAATATTTTTTGAAATTTGAACCAGTTCAACTATTTCAGAATCAGTGGAAAACGGAAAATATTTTGCTCTATATTATTGACCTAGCACCAATTAAACAATGACTACCAACCAATGATTGAACCGAGAAATATCTTGCTTTATATTATTTAACCAATTCAAGTTTATAATTCATAATATTCAAACTGTCACGTTGACCGAAATACTGGTCTATATTATTAACCTATGCACCAAAATTCAAGTTTAAAAAATGAATAATTTCTAAAATTTGAACTAGTTCAAAATGGGTCAGAATCAGTTGGAACTGGGAAATATCTTGATCTATATTAGTAATCTATGCACCAAAATTCAAGTTTAATAATTTTTTTTGAATAATTTTTTAAATTTAAACCAGTTCAAACTGGTTCCGAATCAGTTGGAACCCGTTTAAATTAATAATTTTTAAAATTTGACTAGTTCATGGCCAGAAAGTTGGGAACTGGGAAATATCTTGGTCTATATTAGTAACCTATGCACCAAAATTCAAGTTTAAGGCTTGAATAATTTTTTTAAATTTGAACCAGTTCAAACTGGTTCCGAATCAGTTGGAACCGGCAAATCTTTTTCATTTATTAACCTGAGGACCAAAATTTGGTTTAAAGCTTAAAGAATTTTTAAAATTTGAACTAGTTCAAACTGGTTCAGAATAACTTGGGAACGGAAAATATCTTGCTCTATATTATAAACCTATGCACAAAAAATCAAGTTTGAATAGTTTCTGAATCTTGAACCAGTTCAAACTGGTTCCGAATCAGTTGGAACCGGGAAATATCTTGCTCTATATTAATGACCTATGCACCAAAAATTCAAGTTTGAAGCTTGAATAACTTCTGAAAAATGAACCAGTTAAAACTGGTTCAGTGGGAAACGGGATATATCTTGCTCTATATTATTAACCTGAGGACCAAAATTCAGGTTTAAAGCTTAAAGAATTTTTTAAAATTTGAACTAGTTCAAACTAGTTCAGAATAACTTGGGAACGGAAAATATCTTGCTCTATATTATAAACCTATGTACAAAAAATCAAGTTTGAATAGTTTCTGAAGCTTGAACCAGTTCAAACTGGTTCCGAATCAGTTGGAACCGGAAAATATCCTGCTCTATATTACTAACCTGAGGACCAAAATTCAGGTTTAAAGCTTAAAGAATTTTTTAAAATTTGAACTAGTTCAAACTAGTTCAAACGGAAAATATCTTGCTCTGTATTATATACCTTTGCTTAAAAATTAAAGTTTTTGCTTGAAATTTTTTTTTAAAAATTGAACTGGTTCAAAATTTTATATTGCGAAATGGTTTTGAACCACTTTTGAACCGATTCGAGTTGGTTCCGACCGCGTTTCAAACCGGAAAATTATTCAACTCTTTAGCAAGTTTCTAAGAATTGCTCTGAACCAATTTTGAATCGATTCAAGCTGGTTCTGACTCCGTTTAAAACAGTGAAAATATTCTTCTCTCTATCACTATTCTAAGAATTGCCCAGAATCGCTTTTGAACCGATTAAAGCTGGTCTCGAACCCGTTTCAAACCGGGAAAATATTCTACTCTATTTCAAGTTTCTGAGAATTGCTCTGATTCTTTTTTAAACCGATTCGTGCTGGTTCCGATCTCGTTTCAAATCGGAAAATTTACCTAATCTTTATCAAGTTTGTGAGATATGCTCTGAACCACTTTTGAACTGGTTTAATTGTGAAAATCATTTATATATTAAATTATTTCTGAGATATGTCTCTGAACCACTTATGAACCACTTTTTAATGGCTGCTTCGACCCATCCAATCCAACTCTTCGTTTCGTTTCAAATGAAAAAATCTTCCACAATATTGTGTTACCAACCCAGCCACTAGCCGTGCATACCCTTTTGCTTAGGGTAACCCAAACTAGACTGAACAATGGTTCATAAAAATGGCTTCAGCTTCGGACAGCTCATCTCAGCTCGGCTCAACTCGAAGCGACGATGCGACTTCAACTTCGACTTCGTCGCTGTCCAGACAAGTTGCCCGCCTGCCCTTCAGCCCCGTCCGCCCCCGTCCGCCTCGCCTCGCCTTGCCCTGCCCTGCCTTGCTGGTGTGCTGTCCATCCATCCACCTATCCATCCACATACATACATTATTCCAATTCTGATGGTCATCATCTTTATCATTAACTTTTTGCCATCGAAGATTATGCTCGGGCCCGTGCCCAGTCCACAGTCCGCAGTCCGCAGTCCCCAGTCGTCCCATGTGAGCGACAATGGCGCAGAGTGAATTAAAAATACAAAAATGAAAATAAATCATCATCAGAGACGCATGTCAAATTCATCTCTTGACTGCGTGTGCTGGAGACTCGGCGACTGCTGCTGCGACTCCGATTGAGACAGAGATGGAGACACACATAGAGAGAGAGAGAGAGAGAGAGAGGAGGCAATGTCATTGGAAATGTAACATGATGAAAATAATTAAGGCGATTGGCCAAAACGAGTGTCTATGGCAAAACAAGGAATGCGTTTTGGGCGATTCCCATAATCATGTGCAAAGCTGAGGAATAACGTTGATGATTCTGAGGAATTGCTTACAGCTTCTGCTGCCGTTGCTAAAGATGAAGGAGGAGCTGACAGAAAGTCTTTTCACATTGTTTAAGTTTTTTTTTTTTTTTCCATTAGCCACAGCGTGTGTGATTTTACCGTAGAGTTATGAGTACCCATAAAAGCGGAATGGATTCGGCGCTAATTGAAGGTCCCACTATCAAACGAAAAGTTATCCTAATGAGAGCATGAAACCAACCGTTTAAAATCGAATGGCAACAAAAATTTATTAGTTTTTTTTTTATGGCTTATTACTTTTCCAGAACCAGTAGCTTACGTAAAAGCTAAAAATTGTTTTTATATTAAATGTTTTTAAAAAGAAAGGACCGCTTTCTTTGTAGGGAAATACTTCTCTAAATCAGGCACGAGTTTCCTTAGAGTATAATACATATACAGATCCACTAAAACGAGCAGGAATGAAATTGCGTTAGACTGAAAAAATGAAGAATACGTAGGTTCCTATATATATTTCGGGCCTAATAATGAAAACGCGAATATATTTATGATCAAAAATAGTTTTATTGTTTTTCAAAGAATTCTCCAGCAGGATTTATACACTTTTGCATGCGCTCAAACCAATTGTCGAAGCACTTTTTCCATTCCGATTGAGACACCTCCAAAACATGGTTTTTTTGAACTCTTCAACAGCATCTTCTGGCGACGAAAATCGTTGACCTCGCATTTTTCCCCCTTCATATGCGGGAATAAAAAGAAGTCATTGGGTGCAAAGTCAGGGCTGTACGTATACGGCGGATGACCCATCAATTCGACGTTTTGGGCGGTCAAAAAGGCGCTGGTGTGAGCTGATGTGTGAGAGCTCGCATTGTCATGGTGCACAATGTTCTGTCTTCTCTAGTTCGTTTTTCGAATTTCTCCGAAGACTTCAGGCAAACAAATTGTGGTGTACCACTCAGAATTGACCGTTCTACGTTACTCAAGCGGAACAGTCGCCACATAACCAGTTTGACCAAAGAAACAGGCGACCATTTGCTTCGAAGTGCTTTTTCCACGAACAACTTTCGTTGGATTTGGCTCGTCTTCGAAAACCCACACGGTCGATTGCAGTTTTGTTAAGCATAGATCCATGATTCGTCACCTGTGACGATCTTATAAACGTCTTTTGAAACACCGCGATTATATTTTTTCATAATTTCTTTGCACCAATCCACACGAGCCTTTTTTTGAGCGATTGTCAACGAGAACAAACCTTTTTTACGCCCAGGTGTTCAGGCAATATCGAATGTATGCTGGTGGAAGAAATGCCCAAGGATGCCTCTATCTCACGGTATGTCACATGACGATCTTGCATTTTCAGTTCACGCACGGCATCAATGTTTTTTGGCACAACGAGTGTTTTTGGACGACCTTCGTCTTCGAGCGAGCGTCGTTAAACCATTTTTTCACAGTGGTATAGGATGGTGCTTCATCACCATACAAAGATTTAAGTTCATCGTTGCACTCTTGTTGTGATAATCCACGTGGAAAGTTGTGAAAAATGATTGCACGAAAATGTTCACGAGTTAATTCCATTTTTCTGCCGAAGTAAGTTTTTGATTAATCGTTAATCGATATCAAACGCGTTCACACATGAAAGAGTTGTATGGAGCTTTTATCGATAAAAGTCCAATTTTTTTTTTGGGAAATGGCCAATTGGTCCCAAAATGGCTAGAAATTACCTAGGCCAGAAACTTAAATAGCAACCCACGTAAGGAAGATGAAATATCTTACATGTTAATATAAGAATCAAGTATCTATTTTGTCGTTTTTGGAAAGACTGTACTGAGCTTCCACCAAGGCAAAAACTTACACCGCAAATATTTAATGTGCTCATTTCATTAGCAATCAGTTAGAGAGAGTTCTATTTTATAAACAAATAAAAATAAATAAATAAAATGCTATGTTTTAAAATGCAATTCTGTATAAAAAAAAACCTTTAAGGCTTCACACTGTTCGACGCATGAGACCTGATAATCTAGTAGGCCCTTATATTGTCATGTTTTCAATGTGAATAGCTTGTCATTTGGCATGGAAAACAAGGTAATATAAAGCCCTGAACACAGCGTAAATCACATAAGTACATTGTAAAAAAAAGTTTTTTTTGTTGAAATCAAAATTTTAGATTTGGAACGGCGGGACAAAAATAAGTTTACATGAAACTAAAATATGCTTAATTTCAATAAAAGAAATGAAAACATGTCGGACCTTGATGACAAACTGCTGAAAGTTAGTTTTTTTCGATCAAGTTAAAATAAAATAATTAAGAGAAAAACAAAAACCAAAGGAAAGGACTTGGTTTGTTTCCCATCTATGCTCGCCTGGAGATGCACGGACTTATGCTGAAAGATTCAGTTACCAAAACAAAATTATACAAAATATTAAAAAAAATAAAAAAATTTATAAAATAAGAAAATTAATAAGTGAACCACACAGCCAGGCGGCTGGAAGTGGAATGAGCTTGAAATGCTGTCCGTTCTAAGTTTATATAAAACGCCAAACAAGCAAAGCCTGCTTAGATAAAAAAATTTTTTTTTAGAAATTTAAGCATATTTTATTTAGTGGCTTTTCAGAGAGTCTTTAAGCCTAGCAACAATTTTTTCTTAATTCTTAATAAGCGACCTAGGCCAGAAACTTAAATAGCAGCCCACGTATTCTCGCCAGTTATTTTTTTTTTATCGTCTAAGACCTCTTTTGACCCCTAAAGGTCTCATTCCAGATGGCATACAAATTTATTTCGGCACTAAGCTTCATATAAATAAGTCAGCTTTTTAAAAGCATTCAGCTTTCAGAGCTTTTCAAAAGTGATTCTATTCATATGAAGCATGCTGCCGAAATAAATTTTTATGTCATCTTTAAAGAGGCTCTTAAGAGTGCAACTTTTAGACTTTAGTCAAAGAGTATATTGGGTTTGTGCAAATGTATGTAACAGTCAGAAGGAAGCATCTCCGACCCTATAAAGTATATATATTCCTGATCAGCATCAACAGCCGAGTCGATGTAGACATGTCCGTCTGTCCGTATGAACGCTGAGATCTCAGAGATGGTAAGAGATAGAGATTTGAGGTGTATGGAACATATATTTCTTATACTTGCTGGCAGATCAAGTTTAGTTTTTTTTTTGCCACGCCCCCTGCCTCCCCCGCAAATTGAAAAAAAATTAATATCTTCCACAATTTTGGAGTTAGGTTGTTTGAACCTTCTAGACATATATTCTACTCATCAGTACCTATGGAGCCCCCATACATCGTTTTTCGATCAGATGAACGATTGTAGAGTTGCCACCCCCGCAATTTGAAAAACACCTCAAATATCCCGCAATTTTGAAGTTAGGTTGTTCGAACCTTCGAGACATATATTCTACTCGTCATTACTTATCGAGCTCCCATACATCGTTTTCCGATCAGATGAACGATGGCAGAGTTGCCACCCCCGCAATTTGAAAAACACCTCAAATATCCCGCAATTTTGGAGTTAGGTTGTTTGAACCTTCTAGACATATATTCTACTCATCATTACTTATCGAGCCCCCATACATTGTTTTCCGATCAGATGAACGATGGCAGAGTTGCCACCCCCACAATTTGAAAAACACCTCAAATATCCCGCAATTTTGGAGTTAGGTTGTTCGAACCTTCTAGACATATATTCTACTCATCATTACCTATCGAGCACCCATACATTGTTTTCCGATCAGATGAACGATGGCAGAGTTGCCACCCCCGCAATTTGAAAAACACCTCAAATATCCCGCAATTTTGAAGTTAGGTTGTTCGAACCTTCTAGACATATATTCTACTCATCATTACTTATCGAGCCCCCATACATTGTTTTCCGATCAGATGAACGATAGTAGAGTTGCCACCCCCGCAATTTGAAAAACACCTCAAATATCCCGCAATTTTGGAGTTAGGTTGTTCGAACCTTCCAGACATATATTCTACTCATCATTACTTATCGAGCCCCCATACATAGTTTTCCGATCAGTTGAACGATAGTTAGCAACAAAAACCACACCATTTAAACAACAGAAATACAACGGACCACTTTCTGTTTCTTTAACATTTGGAAGAGTTGTTCACCCCTTCTTTTTAAATACCCTTGGCATAATAGATTACTTACCTTTAAATATTTTTTTAGCTTTCTAGATACGCATAAATTAGTTTTGCACAATCTTCATATGAGCTTTGAAATCGGATTTTGAACAGCTGTCTTATTCATATGAAGCATAGTGCCGAAAATACAATTTATGTCATCTGAGATCAGGCCTTTAAGTAGAGTTTGCGCCTTTTATGGACTATCGCACCTTTTCGGGCCATTCGAACCTTCGCCTACGACCGCCTAGAGCCCTTGGTCACGACGCGCCCATCTCTAGTACGTACTATGGAAATCGTTCGTACTTGATAAGTATAAGCTCTAAATACAGGTATTTCTTTGAAAGTCGAAATTCAACATTCATATTTAAGTACATAGAAACAGTTCAAGTTCTACAAGTTCTACACATAGTATACAGTTCCTAAATTGGTAACTTGATTGCTTAACTTTAATATACTATAAATAATCCATTTTACATACCTTTGGGGGCTGACCCATCGACCATCATCAGATGAAAATGCCAGCCATTTGACTTAAGCATGCATTAATATGCATGAAAAGCTCGTCGGCTGATCCAATCCATCATTGAACATATTGTGTGAGTGTTTCTTTATTTATTACACAACTAAAATATTGAAGCAAACGAACTGAGGGGCCACTTAAGAAATCAGCAACAATAACATTCAATGGGGATAAACCTTTAGCATCAGCATCAACATCAGCTTCAACCCCTTGCCCACACACACACACACACTCACATGTCTTACCCTTTTGTCTTTTTCTGGTGACTGGTCCTGGGGTCCATACCAACCACCCATTTAGCCTGCCAGTCAGCCATCCATCCGCGACCTGAACGTCCGTTCTTATCGACAAAAATTCCAACGGCATATAACGAATTAAATGCTTATATGAACACAAAAAAGGACCAGACAAAAAAGGCTGCCAATGTCAAAGACTTTGGCAAAGTCCTTAGGAAGTGTGTGTGTGGGAGTATGGAAAAGCCGTTATTGGTATGCTCTTTCTAGTAAGAATATGTAAGATTGTTGTTAAAAGATAGTGTTGGATTTTTTATGCATAAGTGAACAAAAATGAGTTTCTTACTAAACTGAAGTGGTGAACTCGCTAGCTCGTGGAAATTGGGTAGGGTTCACAATTTACACCGAAGGTAACCATATTTAATGATTGATATCCGGCTCGAAGGACCAAAATTTTTAAAGGAAGCTGGATTTAGTCCAATCCCAAGTTATTCCCTCTAATAACACAACTTTTGGTTAGGGTATCCCAAATAATAAACAAGCAAACAAAATTGAAGCATAATGCATGACCCCATGACTTTTTTTTTTTTTTTTTTTTTTTTGGGGCATACTTTTGCTTTACTTTTACTCGAGACAGCCGCTCGCCGGATTGCGACCAGGTGTGTGAGCCTTAGCGGTTAAAATCGCATTGACGTGTGTGCCAAAAGAGCGTAAAACCTCAAACACGTTGTGTAACTTTCATGCGTTACAGTTGAACCGGAAACGGAAATCTAATAGACCAAAGCATGCATAAGTGATGAAGCGAGAAAAAGTGGCCCAAAAATGGGAAACCCTTTTCAATCTTATCGAAGGAGGTTTCAAGTTTTTGGGCTACTGCTGCTGCTGCCCTTTGTCAGCATTTAACCTTCTTTGGAAACTTTTTTTTTGGGGGGGTGGATAGTGAACACATGTTTTTGGGAAGATTACCTTGTCAATCGGTTCGTTGAACGATTACTTTTGCAAACAACAACCAAAAAAAAAAATACTTTCAATCTGTGGCTCAGTAAAGCTGTCAAGCGTCCACCAAAAAAAGATTCACAACTTCCTTCCTGCACTCTTAGCGCTCCTGCCAAAATGGTAAGCCCAGATACCGAGATGGGTTACCAGCGACAACATTGTTTTATTTCTCATTTCAAAGGCAATGCAATAAAATTGCCTAAATACGCTTCCCGCGAAGGTAAATGGTTTTGCTGGTTCAAGCAAAAAAAAAAAAAAAAATTACAAAAACAAAATACGAAACAGTTTGCTTCATCTGCAACCCAAAATGCACCCCGCGGTGCAAACATTGGCGCCTTTTGCCAAATGGAACAGGCGCAAGACCAGTTCTGCTTAGAAGGAAAGACAATCACCTACATTTATGGAATCATAATTTTTGGGAAGAAATGGAATGGATCTATATTTCTAGTTGATTTGAGGTGAATACAAAGTTTGTTGGTTTTTAAATTTGCATTGTCTGCTATGAAGGGTCCTTTGGAACTATGTGGGTTGTTCCGAAGTGACGAAACAAAAAGTGAACTTGTTCCTCTTCAATTGGTCTCTTTCATTCCGAGACTCTTGTTTCGATACTCTTTCTTCGAGACTCTTGTTCCGAGCCTCTTGTTCCAAGACTCTTGTTCCGAGACTCTTGTTCCGGGCCTCTTGTTCCGGGCCTCTTGTTCCGAGACTCTTCTTCCATGACTCTTGTTCCAAGACTCTTGTTTCGAGACTCTTGTTCCGAGTCTCTTGTTCCGAGACAGTTGTTCTGTGACTCTTGTTTCAAGAATCTTGTTCCGAGACTCTTGTTCCGTGACTCTTGTTTCGACACTCTTGAACAACAGAATAGAAGATGAACTGAACAACAGAACAAGTGAGCAACAACAACTGAACAACTGATCAACGGAGCAATGGAACAAGGGAGCGATTAAAGTGAGTTGACCCACTTAAAAAAAGGAACAAGTGAACAAGTTCTGTGAAAAGAACAATCTTTACCCAAAACTAGTGTGTTGCACTGATTTGCTACTTTCCTAAAAGTATGCAATAAAAATTATATTTCCAACCAAGGCTGCAATCCCCTGAAAACCGGTTCGGTGCGGATTATCGAAGGGACCGAACCGGACCCTGAACTGAACCTTTTACATTTTCGACCCCTTGAACCTGAACCCAAACCGGACCACTTATTAAAAAAAAATAAATAATATTAAGTAATTTTTCAAAGAAACTAATTTTAAATAAAAGTCCTTAAAAAGAAGGTTTATAAGAGCAATAGAAAGCATTGAACGTATATCAAATAAAAACTCTGTCAATGATGTTAAAGATTCTTCTTCTTAAATGATGTTTAAGATTTTTTCGAAAATTTTCCAAATGGTCTTACATACATTAACCAAAGTTTTCAAACTTTGAATAGGTCTTAAAACCTGTTCCAGGTATCAGTAAAACAAGCATTTGCAACACTTAATATAGTTACTTCTTATCTAAGAGCAAGTAGAGATGAAAGCCTAAACAAACAAATAAAATCCTAGATATCCCAACCGATGTCACAAGTAGGTCGATTTCGGAAGAATTTTCTAATCCAGTAAATAAGAGTTTTCTAATCCCTTAATTCTTAGGCTTATTTAAAAAAAAAAACGTGTTAGATTTTAGCTCTTTTTTTTTGCGACCTCTGATATTGAATTGATGGTTATCCCTAAGATCTACTTAAAAGAGAGAAGCAACTTAATCTGAATGGGCGTAGCATCATTTCCTTGTCTTGCTTTTTGACCAAGTGAGCCGAGGTTCAAACTTAAACCTGGGGTTCAAAAACCGGACCGCGAACCGAACACAAAGATTCGCCACGGGTTCGAACCCCCCAAACAGAACCTCTTTTAAATTTCGGAGATTTGCAGCATTGTTTCCAAAAAATACTTACTGCTCAATCTAAATCAGTTTATAAGTTCAGTTAATGAGGTTCTTGAAATATTCCTACTCAGACTTGAATACTTTTTGGTTAGGACTCACTTCCATCGAACAATATTTTCTTTGGTATTTGATCTCTGGTGTATCTTTTTCAATAGACTCTAATAAACTTCTAAAGGCCTATTCTCAGATCACATAAAAATTATTTTCGGCACAATGCTATAATAATAATGCAAAACAAAAAAATCGAAAAGAAAATATTTTTCAAATGTAAATGAGCTCCTTAAGGGTATATTCAGAGCTTCCTCAAGCAAGAACCTTGGTCCACTAAAATGGCAATATCTCCTAAACTATTTCGAATATTTAAAAATGGTTTAAAGGGGAAGAAAAGGCAAATGTCCCAGCTATAATAATAATGCAAAACAAAAAAATCGAAAAAAAAAGATTTTTCAAAGGAAGAAGACCCCTCTTAAGGTTGTATCGAGTGTTTCCTCAAGCAGGAACTTTGCTGCACTCAAATGTCAATATTTCCTAAACTATTTCGAATTTTTGAAAATGGTTTGAAGGGAATGAAAGAGGAATGACCAAGCTATAATAATAATGCAGAACGAAAAAATCGAAAAAATATATTTTTTTCAAAGGTAGATGACCTCTTTTAAGGTTGTATTGAGTGCTTCTTCAAGCAAGAACTTTGCTGCACTAAAATGGCAATATCTGCTAAACTATTTTGAATTTTTGAAAATGGTTTGAAGCGGATGAAAAAGAGAATGCCCAAGCTATAATAAAAAGGCAAAACAATAAAATCGAAAAAAAATTATTTTAGTGCCTCCTCAAGCAAGAACCTTGCTCCAAAAAATGGCAATATCTTCTAAACTATTTCAGAATTTTTGAAAATGGTTTGAAGTGGATGAAAGGGGAATGTCCAAGCTATAATAAAATTGCAAAACAAAAAAATTGAAAAAAATTTTTCAAATGTAAAAGATCTCCTTAAGGGTATATCAGTGCTTCCTCAAGCAAGAATCTTGGTACACTAAAATGGCAATATCTCCTAAACTATTTCGAATTTTTGAAAATGGTTTGAAGGGGATGAAAGGGAAATGCCCAAGCTATAATAAAAATGCAAAACAAAAAAATCGAAAAAAAAATTTTTTTTAGTGCCTTCTCAAGCAAAAACCTTGCTCCAAAAAATGGCAATATCTTCTAAACTATTTCGAATTTTTGAAAACGGTTTAAAGTGGATGAAAGGGGAATGTCCAAGCTGTAATAAAAATGCAAAAACCAAAAAATCGAAAGAAAAAAATTTCAAAGCGACTTTTTTCTGATTTTACTAAGCGATTCTTAAGCGCGGTTTTTTTTAATTTCTGAGACTCTGAATCTCCTGATCGATTCTCAGCATTTTCTTAGCGATTGGGATGGGTCTTTTTAGCGATTCCTAGGTAATATCTGAGCAACTATTGGAGTTTTATTTGTGAATTCTGAGCCAGCGGCTTTTAAGAAATTTTTGAGAATTTTTTTTCGCACATTTCAACAGGCTGTAGCTCATCTTCTGTGCTTTCCAAGCCGCACCTACACACACGCACATTGGGTTCCTTCGCAGTTCCAGTTTTGCTCGGATCATTTGACTGCGCCGCAAGTTGCTGCCTTAAACCGTTTAAATGAATGTGACGACAGGATGCCAATATCATCTTTGCTCTCTCACTTGGTGGGTGCCTTTTATTTTAAGGAAGCCAATTTATAGTTATGATGACAGTGTTTTAATTCAGATCAAAGATTCTAGAGTCAACGACATTCAGCTATTTTTTCCTCCGGTGACGTGTCGCTCACAACATTTGTTGTCGTTAATAATTTAAAAACTGACTTTGTGGCATTTTATGGCTGCATTTTCATTTTTTTTTTTTTTTTTTTTTTTTACCGACAAGTGCCCATAACGATTTAGACGATTGACAGCTGCGAAGTGGGTGTCCACGTTACCTTTAAGTTGGTACCACAATGCCGACAGCTCTCCTGTAGCGGTTGTGGCTGTTTGTCTCTGCTGTTGCTGTTGTTGTTGTTGCTGTTATCCCAAGTCCGTGCTGTTGTTAAGTTTGTCATATTTTATGGGCCGGTTACGTACGTCTGGCCCTGGGCAGCGCTGCTCCTCCTCCTCCTCCCACTATCGAGTGATATATATGACAGGCGGATTTTGTTTTTAGTGGCATGGGTGACAATCCCTTTCGGAAACTTTTATTTATTCACGCATGTTGGCCAAATGTGTCCCGTGCACGCAATTCCAATTCAAGAAGAAGGACAAGGGTTTTTGCATTATTAATTATTGTTAATTAACCGGCACTTTTTTTTTTTTTTTTTCATTTTGTGCTTAACAAAACTGGATATCTTGACGGGTACTACATGGCGCACTTATGTGGGTATTCGCTGTAAATGCAGTCATGACACGTTGCACAACAACAAATCGACAGGTAAATATCGTAATTACCATCGACCAATGAGACAGATTGTAAATGTTAACACAACGATTCGAGCAGGTCGATGAAATTGATAGGAGTGTTCATTAGTCGGTAAGCGGTTGAAGTGGAATTTAACTTGAATTGAAATGAAGTAATGGGGGAATAGATTTGATAGAAGTTTTAAAAGGTTTCTTGAACTAATTTAGTTTCTTAACAGATTGAAGTAAAGCTGCAAAAGTGCCAAAATACATATATCCATGTATATGCATTATATGGAACTGAGGACCAAAGTGGTAAGTGTAAAAAATAAGCTTTTTTTTTCTTTCTTTCTTTCTCTCTTTCGACAAGCGAAGGCGGCGCCAGCGATCGTAACAGTAACAAGGGCAAGGGCATAACAATAGCGAGAGAAAGAGTGAAGTGAGGGAGCGAACGAGATGGAGCAAAGGCAATCAAGTTGGTACGAAGAAAGAACAGGTCAGGATTAATGGCTGTTGCCCTCAAAGAATACGCGTATATGGTAAAGGAGTGAAGTATGTACATATGCACATATATGTATGAGCGTGTATGCACCAGCAGATGCCTTAATAGATGCAGATGCTTCATGTGCTTAACAAGAGTTGGCTCAATCAAAGACGATCATCATCTGGAAATTGTGTAATTGGAGCGAATGGGAAAGTGAATGGGAGAACAATAGTGGGTTAACAAAATGTATTTAACCTAATACCAGTATCATATCAAATTTAAGCTTGACTAAAATTTTATACAATTTTTTTGTGACAATTTTACATCAGCGCGAAATAATCTTGGTACGTAAACCGAACCGCGAAACGAAGCGTTTCGTTTTAAGCTTATATTTTAAGCGTGCCAAAGTTTGTATATAACAAATAATTTTTATGGGTGGGGCTGTTTAAGGGGGTCTTCTACCTTAATACATTTTTTTGAGATTTTTTTTGTTGCATTACTATTATAGCTTTGGAATTCCCCTACCTTCCCCTTTAAACCATTCTCAAAAATTCGACATAGTTTAGGAGATATTGACATTTTAGTGGAGTAAGGTTCTTGCTTTAACCTTTTAAAAATATTTTTTTTTCGATTTTTTTGTTTTGCTTTATTATTATAGCTTGGACATCCCATTTTCATCCACTTCAAACCATTTTCAAAAATTCAAAATAATTTAGGAGATATTGTCATTTTTGTGGAGCAAGGTTCTTGCTTGAGGAAGTACTGAGGAGGTCTTTTACCTTTCAAAAAATTTTTTTTTTCGATTTTTTTGTTTTGCTTTATTATTATAGCTTGGACATTCCATTTTCATCCACTTCAAACCATTTTCAAAAATTTGCAATAGTTTAGGAGATATTGTCATTTTTGTGGAGCAAGGTTCTTGCGTGAGGAAGTACTGAGGAGGTCTTTTACCTTTCAAAAATATTTTTTTTTTCTATTTTTTGGTGTGCATTATTATTATAGCTTGGACATTCCACTTTTATTCACTTCGAACCATTTTCAAAAATTCAAAATAATTTAGAAGATATTGCCATTTTTGTGGAGCAAGGTTCTTTCTTGAGGAACTACTGAGGAGGTCTTTAACATTTGACAAATTTTTTTTTCGATTTTTTTGTTTTGTTTTATTATTATAGCTTGGACATCCCATTTTCATCCACTTCAAACCATTTTCAAAAATTCAAAATAATTTAGGAGATATTGCCATTTTAGTGGAGCAAGGTTCTTGCTTGAGGAAGTACTGAGGAGGTCTTTTACCTTTCAAAAATATTTTTTTTTCTATTTTTTGGTGTGCATTATTATTATAGCTTGGACATTCCACTTTTATTCACTTCGAACCATTTTCAAAAATTCGAAATAGTTTAGAAGATATTGCTATTTTAGTGGAGCAAGGTTCTTGCTTAGGGAAGCACTGAGGAGGTCTTTTACCTTTCAAAAATATTTTTTGTTCGATTTTTTTGTTTTGCTTTATTATTATAGCTTGGACATCCCATTTTCATCCACTTCAAACCATTTTCAAAAATTCGAAATAGTTTAGGAGATATTGCCATTTTAGTGAAGCAAGGTTCTTGCTTGAGGAAGTACTGAGGAGGTCTTTTACCTTTGAAAAATATTTTTTTTCGATTTTATTGTTTTGCATTATTATTATAGCTTGGGCATTCCACTTTCATCCACTTCAAACCGTTTTCAAAAATTCGCAACAGTTTGGGAGATACTGTCGTTTCAGTGGAGCAAGGTTCTTGCTTGAGGAAGCACTGAGGAGGTCCGTTACCTTTAAAAAATATTTTTTTTCGATTTTTTTTGTTTTGCATTATTATTATAGCTTGGTCATTCCCCTTTCATCCCCTTCAAACCATTTTCAAAAACTCGAAATAGTTTAGGAGATATTGCCATTTTAGTGAATCAAGGTTCTAGTTAACATTTAACATTTGAAAATTTTTTTTTTCGATTTTTGTGTTTTGCATTATTATTATAGCTTTTATATTCCACTTTTAACCACTTCAAACCATTTTTAAAAATTCGAAATAATTTAGGAGATATTGCCATTTTAGTGGAGCAAGGTTCTTGCTTGAGGAAGCACTGAGGAGGTCTTTTACCTTTAAAAAATATTTTTTTTCGATTTTTTTTGTTTTGCATTATTGTTATAGCTGGGACATTCCCCTTTCATCCCCTTCAAACCATTTTCAAAAATTCGAAATAATTTAGGAGATATTGCCGTTGCAGTGGAGCAAGGTTCTAGCTTGAGGAAACACTCAATTTTTTTTTTCTAACTGAAGTGAACTCCGTTTCGAGGCCGAAATGTAGACAGAATTGGAAAATGTTCTAACACACATTGCACGTCTTTTAGATGTCGAAGGTCTGAGTATGGGGAATAACCTTCTTGTTCAATCGTTGACCATGTGTACACCTGTCGCAAGGTGGGTTACCTACCCACCGCCCCCTGTCAGTGTGTGTGTGTGTGCAGTGTCATCATCCTAGACCATCTTCTTGGCTAGTTTGGGCCAACTTTTTTTAGATTATAGGATGAATGCTAGCGGTCAATACCATTACTGCAGCTAAGAGAGAAAAAGAAAAGACAGAAATCGTTGCAACAACAACAACTACAACAACAACAAATAGCTTATGAAAAGAGCTAATCTGATAATACAGAATTGAAAGGGGCGGTCACGGCACGAATTTTGCTACACGCTCTTGATACGACGATGGCAGCAGCAGCAGCAGCAGCATCCTCAACTGTTTTCAGTTCAACGACGTCAACGACTGCTCCACCATATTGGTATAGTGCACCACCAAACACCACCTCATGCGGCTTTTGTGAACAGAAGGAAGGGATCGATCGGTCAGACAGTGAAATTGCATTTGGCTGAAGCTGAAGCTGGGGCCGGGACTTGTCTGCGCACTTGCATTATGGCCCAGCCAACCAACCAATATACTTACTTACATGTACCTGGATAATAGAAGGTTGCCTCCGCAGCAGCAGCAGCAGCAGCATTCAAAGTGCTTGTAATCTGTGCAAGATTGCCGGGGCCTTTTGGTACCAGTTGTCAATAATTCAGAGCAATACCGGTAGTTTGGACTAGTCCACCCCCTGCCCCTTAGCTAGCTAGTTGAGCTGGGATACACCTGTTAATCATATACCCAAATGTGTGTGACACATTCGTTTGGCCTAATTGACTGCATTATTTATGAGACAAGACCAAAAGAAAAGGGTTGACATACGGCTTGTACCTTGAAATGCTCAATCACGGCTGGTCAGTTGTTCTTGGGTGGGTTTTTGGTTGGACACTATTTCACATAAAATATTCACGAGGGGGGGGGGGGATTGATTTGCCAAAGCTCTCTGGATAATTCAAGTCATTAATTAAATGGCACATTCAACAGAGGGTGCTGCTTCCTGCTCAGGATCAGGCAGGATACCAGACAATTCGCGAATAACACAAAAAAAATAAATTACTTTAAACGGTTTCGAATAGCAAATTGCAGATTGTCATTTCAAAAGACATACCTTGCCACACATATCAGTGTCAATGACTGCAAACTGGCTGGGGCAGAGACCAGGGGACAGCGGACAGCGGACAGCGGACAGACTGGACCAGTGTGCGAACTCTTAAAATGACGAATGACCACAAAGGCAAAGCACACGGGCACACGGGCACACGGGATCACCAGTTGTGTAGCCCAGAATGGCAATAATACGATACAAAACTTGAACAGCAGTTCGCGGGAATTCAGATTGGGTTGAATTTTTATAATTGAGTTTGAGCAGATTTTTTTTATTTTTAATCTCTTCTTTTGTGTGTGTGAGTGTGTGTGTTTGGCGGTCAACTGCAACTAGTTCGCAGTTCCCAAAGCAGACGCAAGGATGGGCGTACAAAAAGGAAGTGAAGGAAGCCAGCGGAAGGAGGGCAACGAGGCGTCAGAATTTGTGTTTTATCAAATGGGTCATTCTTTGAGAAATTTAATCTTGGCATTTTTGAATTCGAAATCAAAAAAAAAATTTGTTTATTTTATAAACAATTTTAAAAATAAAAAAAAGGTTTTTCTAAAAAATTGTATATCTCAGGCTCTGTTTAACGGACACAGCTCGGGTTAATTGCTATGAATAGAACTTTGTCTTGGCTTTTTAACATTTTTAATTAAATAAAACATTTTTAAAATAACAAAATTGTTGCAAAAGTTTATGTTTAATTTTTTTTTCAACTTTTGAAATTATTTATAATATTAACAAAAATTTTCATCAAGGAATTTCGGTTTTTTTTTTTATCAAAAATGTTAAGTTTTTAAATCCGTTCGACTTCTTCCAATAGAATAGAAAGATTAAGATGGAGAACGCTACTATTTGGAATGGAAATGAATTTACTTTTCAACATTAAATTTTATTTAGATTAATCGATTTGATATGAGATCCACATCCACAACAAACCATTTTCAAAAATTCGAAATAGTTTAGAAGATATTGCCATTTTAGTGGAGCAAGGTTCTTGCTTGAGCAAGCACTGAGGAGGTCTTTTACCTTTGAAAAAAATTTTTTTTTCGATTTTTTTTTTTGCATTATTATTATAGCTTGGGCATCCCTCTTTCATCCACTTCAAACCATTTTAAAAAATTCGAAATAATTTAGGAGATATTGCCATTTTAGTGGAGCAAGGTTCTAGTTAACATTTAAAATTTTGAAAATTTTTTTTTTTTATTTTTTTGTTTTGCATTATTATTATAGCTTGGGCATCCCCTCTTTCATCCACTTCAAACCATTTTAAAAAAATTTTTAAAATTCGAAATAGTTTAGAAGATATTGCCATTTTAGTGGAGCAAGGTTCTTGCTTGAGCAAGCACTGAGGAGGTTTTTACCTTTTGAAAAATATTTTTTTTTTCGATTTTATTTTATAAACAATTTTAAAAATAAAAAAAAAGGTTTTTCTAAAAAATTTTATATCTCAGGCTCTGTTTAACGGACACAGCTCGGGTTAATTGCTATGAATAGAACTTTGTCTTGGCTTTTTTAACATTTTTAATTAAATAAAACATTTTTAAAATAACAAAATTGTTTGTGCAAAAGTTTATGATTTTTTTCAACTTTTGAAATTATTTATAATGAGGGTATTCCCTAGTCCTCGTAAAATGTAAATGGTAAATGGTAAACTCCATAAGTTTACAACACAACAACAAAACACATGAAAAAAACAACCCGACCCTGTATGTTTATAAAAATGCGTCGTATTGTATGTTAAAATCAAATATCGAATAAAAAACTTAGTATCGTTCCTTCTTTAGAACTTACTACTTTATATTCGAAATGTGCTGGTGGAGGCAGGCTCCCTTTTTGTAATTTGTCGGTTCAAATCCCGGAAAGACAAAGGACTTTTTTTAATATTTTTTTTGTCTTTTTATGAATATGTTATTATTCATCCCGTTAGTAGAGTAAAAATTGTACACTATTCTAATGCAAATTATGTAACTAAAAGAATTCGCACCCCTATATAAATATTCTTATCAGCATCAAAAGCCGTATACTTAAGTCCCAGTCAGTCCTACGCCCTTGATGAACAATTAGATCTCGGAGAGATGAAAAACGAATAGATCAACCAAATTGAAATTTATGCAACAAAGAATGAAAGTAAAAGCGCCAAACAACCGATTTAGAATAATAAACTAAAAAAAGGGTTTTCACCCCCACCTCCTTCGAGACACCAACCACTTAAGTAGCTTCAGCACCCCCCCCCCCCACCATTTCGTATTAAGCTTTCCTCTGTTTACACTAATACTATCTGATCCCGCTCTCAGGAAAACCCTCAATATTAACAAAAATTTTCATCAAGGAATTTCGGTTTTTTTTAAGTTTTTAAATCCGTTCGGTTTCAAAAAGAATGATCCTTAATGTAACAAATACGGGTTTTGCCCTCAACTCTTTTGCGTTTGTTTACTGAAAAAAGAGAACGAAGTTTCTAAAGGAGAAAAGTATTTGAAATTAAGTCCTTTTCCACAACTTTTTAAGCAGAATATACAAAAATGGTTAAAAAAAAAAACAATAATTCATATTTACATATTTATTTATTTATTTATAGTACAACTAGGCTCAGTCAAACTTTACAGTGAATATTTAAGAATTAAGATTAGACATTAGATTATTCCTTACATCTAACAAAGAAGAGTTTAATGAGAAAAGATGGTAGTATTTATTGTAATTAAGACAGAGATTACGAAAGGGTTCATGATGAGCATAGTTTGTAAGACACGTGTTACACGTGCCGGAACCGCAAAACTTATTAGGCTAAGCAGAGTGCTTGAGTCAACTTCACCTGACAGTAACTTATGAAGGAAAATCACACTAAGATAAATCCTACGGTTATAAAGGGATGGTAGATCCAATAAGCGCAGTCTATGCTCATATGAAGGTAGATGCCTATTGGGATCCGAAAATTAGAAACTGTTTTTGAACAGATTCGAGTTGGTTCTGATATATTTGGTAATGTGGGGTCCAGACACATGATCCATACTCAAGAATAGGCCTGACCAGAGAGACATACAGTTGTTTTGTGACATAGGGATCATGAAATTCCTTGGACCATCTCTTTATAAAGCCTAGAACTCCCTTAGCTTTGTTTGCAATAACAGATATATGACTATTGAAGCAAAGCTTAGGCACAAAATGAATTCCCAGGTCGTCAACTTCATAGATGCGTTCCAGAGAGTTATCATCAATCACATAATCGTAAAGATAGGGCGTATTTCGATGAAACGTTAAGTATTTGCACTTCTCATTGTCCACTCATTCAGAGAGTTTAAGTCCCGTTGCAAGAGAAGAGGTGACACTGGATCATTATAAGATAGGCAAAGTTTAAGATCGTCAGCATACATTAACACATGAGAGTAAGATAACGCATTCGGAATATCATTTACAAATAAATTGAAAAGCAAGGGACTGCCTTGGGGTACACCAGAGAATACGTGAATGGGTTTCGAAAACATCGAATTAAAGCTTACTCTCTGGGACCGATCACACAAATAAGCCTTGATCCAATTGAGTAGCTTAGGAGGGAAGCCAAGCAGATAAAGTTTGTGTGTAAGGAGCTCATGATTAACGGAATCAAAGGCCCTGCTAAAGTCTGTATATATAACATCCGTTTGCTGCTTATTTACAAAACTCATATTGACAAGAGTTGTAAGCTCTAGCAAGTTTGTATTAACAGAACGCTTTTTCATAAATCCGTGTTGAGCCGGGGAAATTACTGAGCGACAGAAATGCTGCAATTGAGTAGTTATGATCGACTCAAACAGTTTTGGAATTGCAGAAAGCTTGGAGATGCCCCTGTAATTTGATACTACTGACTTGGGTCCCTTTTTGTGGATAGGAATAATGTAAGACTCCTTCCAATAGAATAGAAAGATTAAGATGGAGAACGCTACTATTTGGAATGGAAATGAATTTACTTTTCAACATTAAATTTTATTTAGTTTAATCGATTTTATATGAGCTCCACATCCACAACAAACCATTTTCAAAAATTCGAAATAGTTTACAAGATATTGCCATTTTAGTGGAGCAAGGTTCTTGCTTGAGCACTGAGCCCCTTTTACCTTTGAAAAATTTTTTTTCGATTTTTTTGTTTTTGCATTATTATTATAGCTTGGGCATCCCTCTTTCATCCACTTCAAACCATTTTAAAAAATTCGAAATAATTTAGGAGATATTGCCATTTTAGTGGAGCAAGGTTCTTGCTTGAGGAAGTACTGAGGAGGTCTTTTACCTTTCAAAAATATTTTTTTTCCCGATTTTTTTGTTTTGCATTATTATTATAGCTTGGACATTCCACTTTCATTCACTTCAAACCATTTTCAAAAATTCGAAATAGTTTAGGAGATATTGCCATTTTAATATACCCTTAAGGAGGTCTTTAACACTTGAAAAAATTTTTTTCGATTTTTTTTGCTTTATTTTAATAGCTTGGACATTCCCCTTTCATCCCCTTCAAACCATTTTAAAAAATTCGAAATAATTTAGGAGATATTGCCATTTTAGTGGAGCAAGATTCTTGCTTAAGGAAGCACTGAATATACCCTTAAGGAGGTCTTTAACAATTGAAAAAAAGAAATGAATTTACTTTTCAACATTAAAATATTCAATTAAAGGAATGAAAAATTAATTCATTTTGCGTAAATTATTTAAGTGGAAAGTCTACTGTGCCAAGGGAAAAACATGCCGATTTTCTGGATTTTTATACACTTGAAAAGTGTATATTAATTTTGCCCAGAAGTTTGTAACGCATAGAAATATTTATTTCCGACCCCATAAACTATATATATTCTTGATCAGGACGACGAGCCGAGTTCATTTCCGCTTGTCCGTCCGTCCGTCTGTCTGTCTGTCCGTCTGTCTGTTTCTACGCGAACTAGTCTCTTAGTTTTAAAGCTATCGAGCTGAAGTTTTGCACAGAGTCTACTTTTTGCTGCACGCAACTAATATGTCGGAACCGGCCGGATCGGATGACTATATCTTATAGCTGCCATAGGAACGATCGGTCGGAAAATAAGTCTTAGTGAGAAAAACTTTTTATTTTCTATTGTAGCGTCACCAATCTTGGTATATATTAGTTTTAGATGATTTTACATATTTGTGGAAAAATTTATTAAAATCGGATGAATATAGCATATAGCTGCCATATAAACGGTCGGTCAAAAAAACTAGTTCTAGTGGGAAAAACTTTTTTTTTTTCATCGTAGCGTCACCAATCTTGGTATATATTAGTTTTATATGCGTTAACACAATTCTGGAAGATTTCATCAAAATCGGAGGACTATAGCATATAGCTGCCATAGGACCGATCGGTCGAAAAAATGTGTTTTACTAAGAAAAGTTTTGTTTTATGGTATCAAATTTTTGTTATCAATGATTTAAAAATTTAAAATATCTGATATCTATATCCTCTATATATTTTACCGGTTAAATCAGCTGGAGTAAAGTTTTTCAAGTGTATTAAAACTTCGGGACAGTCGAAGTTAGCTTTGCCTTCTCGTTTTTCCTAACAAAATATGACACGCACATTAAATTAAATTAAAGAGCATTCATTAAATTAATTTGTATATCATCAGCTCTCGTTGCTTTTCTTTAGACTAAAAACATGCGTTTTTTTTTTTAAGTTTGTGCTTTATTGAAAAATATTTATTTTTTATAGATATAAGAAATTAAATCTAAGTAGTTAGCATTAAATACTATTTTCACTGAGTAAATAAGTTTTGCATATCGCGTTGCCTTACTAAAGCCGCGTTCTACGCCAACAAAAAAAAAAAGAAAAGGAAACTGAAAATTTGCTGGTGTTAAACGAAAGGAAAGGACAAATTCTAATGCCACAAGCAATCCAGGGGCTGTCGCAGCCATTTGCCGGCATAAGCAGTTGCATATTGTTGCTGTTGCTGCTGTTGCTGTTGTACGTAATAGTTGTGTTGCTGTTGGAGTTGTTGCTGATGTCGCTGGTAGTAATTGTGTTGGCCGGGTCGTGGATGATGATGATGATGATGCTGCTGCTGATGGTAGTGCGTTGATAGCGTCGTCTGTTGTCGTTGCGCCTGCTGAGCTGCTGCTGCTGTTGCAGTTGTATGTTGCTGCTGCTGCTGTTGCTGTGTATAGTTGTGTATCATGATGGTCTGGCGCTGCTGCTGCTGCTGCTGCTCGGCGTTGATGGGAAAATAAGCAGCAGGCGGCTGAAAATACTGAGCATATTGCAACTGCAATTGCAATTGCTGATAGGGATGCGCATAGCCCTTGCCTCCTGCCCCCTGCTTGCTGCTGCTGTTGCGCCCCATTAATTGATGGGCATTCGCATTGCTGCGTCTTAGTCTACCCGTGGTCTCGCCTATGGTCAAATCCTCTGCATAGGGATCAAGAGCCCAGTAATGACCACGTCCGGGATCATCCAGTGCCCGGGGCACACGCACAAAACACGGATTCAGGCTCAGATTGTGGCGTATGGAATTTTGCCAAACACTTTTGTGATTCTGATAGTAGGCAAAATTATCGGCTATCCATTTGCAAATGCCACTTAGGGTAAGACGCTTCTCCTTACTGCTCCGTATGGCCATCACAATTAAAGCACTGTAGGTGAAAGCGGGCTTGGTGTCACTCTTACCCATAATACTTTTGGCCTCATCCGAGGAGGCATCCTCCGAGTTCTCCGTGCCCTCAGAATCACTGGGACTGGCTGGTGGTGGTGGAGCATCATACCGATTACTGTTGCAATACTCCTTGCTATCATTCAACAGGGAGCGTATGGAGAAGCTGGATTGGAAGACTGTCGTTGCCGAAGTTGTATCCATGTTGCTGTTTGTATTTGAACTGTGACTTCTCTAGGCTGTGCCAGCGTATTTATGTCGCCTGTTGGTCCCGTGAGCCGGGGGGATTATGCGCCACACACACAGAGATTAGGTAGCAGCCCCTTCTAATCGCCTGGCAAGCAGATCAATGAAAGCCCTCGGATTCATTCATTGATCCACGAAAAAAAGTAACGAAACGTTTTTGGATTAACCCTACATGAAACGCTTAATTCTACCTGCTCTTTCACCCCTTTTTGCGCCTACCCAGATTTGGTTAATCAACGCTTGAAAATATTTGTAAATTATTTACGCTTTAAATGGAAGTGCATATGTTAAAGTGTTACACGATCTTTTTACAAAGTAAATACCCTATCGGAAAATACAATTATTTTTACAAATGGCGGAAAATAAATTTTTTCATTGATTACATTTACTAAAATTGTTTAAATTATAATTATTTTATTTATTGTTTTAATAAATAAATAAAATTGTTGTTCAAACTAAAGTTGGACTATAAAATTTTTTTCTTCACTTAACATGGGTATGATCATATTTTAAGATGTTAAGCCTTCAAATATCTTCTTCTTGTTTCAGAAAACAATGCACAATATTTTTTTTTGCCATTTTTTGGCATAAACTCTAATTTCTTTATATAGCCGCCATATAAAGGATCAGGCCGACGTGCACCTACTTTGTTGTTTTTTAAGCTATTGAACTTAAATTCGGTTTGTGCTCATATTTTGAGCTCTTAAAACGACTTACAAAATTTTTCTCGATTTGGTTAACTATTTTATATAGCTGCCATATTAAAGATCGGGCCAACTTGCACCAACTTTGTTGTTTTTTATGCTATTCAACTTAAACTCGTTTTGTGCTCATATTTTGAGCTCTTAAGACGACTTACAAAATTTGGCTCAATTTGGTTTACTATTTTATATAGCCGCCATATAAAGGATCAGGCCGACTTGCACCAACTTTGTGGTTTTTTATGCAATTGAACCTAAATTCGGTTTGTGCTCATATTTTTAACTCCTAAGGCGATTAAAAAAATTTGGCTCGATTTTGTTAACAATTTTATATAGCTGCCATATAAAAGATCAGCCCGACTAGCACCAACTTTGTCGTTTTTCATGCTATTGAACTTAAATTTGTTTTGTGCTCATATTTTGAGCTCTTAAAACTATTAAAAAAATTTGGTTTGATTTGGTTTACTATTTTATATAGCTGCCATATAAAATATCAGGCCGACTTGCACCAACTTTGTGGTTTTTTAAGCAATTGAACTGAAATTCAGTTTGTGCTTAGATTTTAAACTTCTAAGAAGACTCACAAAATTTGGTTCGATTTGGTTTACTATTTCATATAGCTGCCATATAAAATATCAGGCCGACTTGCACCAACTTTGTTGTTTTTTATGCAATTGAACTGAAATTCGATTTGTGCTTATATTTTGAGCTCCTAAGATGACGTACAAAATTTAGTATGCTTAGGACTATTATTTTCTGTAGCTGACATATAAACGATCTAGTCGAGTAACACGAATTATGTTGGATTTGACGATGCATTAAACGCAATTTTTGCAAACGGGGCAAGTTGGGGCAAGAAGTGTTAACTATTCATTAATTAACACACTTTTCTTAATAACATTGCACTTAAACTTTTATGCAATATTTTGTCATGCAAAATCTATATAAACCATATGATCGAGTAACACGAATTTTGTTGACAATGCATTAAACGCAATTTTTGCAAAATGGGGCAAGTTAGGGCAAGAAGTGTTAATAAGTTATTAATCTGCATATTGTTGTTAAAAACTTGGCATTTAAGTTTTTTCGCATCAATTTGCATTTAAAAAAAAAATGAAAATTTCACAGTTCATATTTGAAATATGAAATGAAAAAAATTTAATTTATGTCAAAAAAAGGCGAAAAAAAAATCATTGAGCAATGGCCAAATTAATTGAAATTTAAAAACTATATATGATAAGGATTTTGGAGCTATGGGACAAATAAAGGACTGAATAAATGAATAATTACCCAAAGATATATAACCGTAGGCCTTTGCAGACAGTGCCATAATTATTAAGTTACGTGTTTATCTGAAAATCATAAAAATAATAAAATCATAAAAATAATTTTTAATATGGGAAAATCTACCCCGAAGGTTGGAAAATTTAAAAATAATCACCGAATAACAGAGTCGATTTTTGTTAACTGAAATATTCACCCATCTGGATTCCTCATGTTTTGATAGAAAACGGGAAAAGTCTTTTAATATGTCATATCGGACAGAAGTATGGCGAAACTGGTTCAAGTAAAATATGAAATATCACTTTTTAACATTTTTTTAGTCAGTTTAAAAAGAAATATTTGTAACCCGAACGAAACTCTCTGTCATAGTTGAAGTACAAAAGTCCCGCTTCAAATGTCCTCATTCATTTCAAAACGTTTTTCTTTTAAATCAAATGCGATTAACATCGCTTTGGCCATAAATTAACTGAACTTACAAATGGATCTACCTTGAGTTAGTTAATCACCGAGAGTCTTTATATCCTACACAGCCCCGAATTGACAAATTAACCGTATGTGTTGGAAATGCACCTATCCAACCTGGGCTAAATAAAGTGCCTTTTGCCTATTTTGCATTTGAATTGGGTTGGGGGGGTGGCGTTTCTGTTTTTGTCCATAACAATCTAAACTGAGGCCAAATATCAAGAATGTTTATCAAGTCGCCTTGTCTTTGTGTGCATGTTGGCGATATTTACGGCGCGGCGAAACAGCCCCCTTTTGCTTTTGCTAACTAACAAATTAGTTGCAGTTGGCAGAAGTACATTATCAGTTTTTGACTGCCGCCACACCAGGCACATACATGTCTAGGCCCCACACACCCATCCAGGAGTCAAAAGGTACACATATGTGAGAAAGCCGACCGACATTTTTACCTTTCCTAGGTACGGTGGCAATTGTCTGTTGCAGTGGCCACATACCCAACTACATACTTGTACATGTGTTTATATGTTTGTACGTGTATACATATATGGAAAGCGACCCCATAAAATGCAATAAATGTTTTTTTTAGCTAGAGCAAGCACAACCAGGGAATACGCAAAAACTGATGGTGCTTATGCTAAAAAATGGACTCAAAATTTGTTCTACGATTTGAAGGCGTCTAAGACTAAGGTATAAAATGTCACTTGGCTAAATCTTCATCTCGAAGAAATGAATGAAAGTCTTGAAATCAATATGATATCAATATCAGAGACTTTAAGAGTAAGAGCGATCAGCTTTTGTCAGAAAATTGGTTTATCCCATATGTTCTACAAAAACAACCCATTTCGTATGGAAATAGGGTCGTTTTTGGGGTCGAAAGCGATTTGTAGAATACATGGAAATATTTCACCATTTCCCACAATAATTAAAAAAAAAAACTTTTAGAGTTAGGGGCTGAAGATATTTAATTAAAAATTTTAATATTGTAATATCCATCTATTCTGCAAATCCCCATAAGATTGGATAAAAAACACGGAAGTAATTCACGAAATGATTTTCTTTGCGTTTTAGCATGATAAATTAATGCTTGCTCTATAAATAATTGCTAATTTGTTATTAATAAATGAATTGTTCAAATGCTTTAGATATAAAAAGTACGATAGAAATAGGTCTGAACTCATACAGCTATCTTCTTCTACTTTCAAAAAAGTTTTGTGATTGGTTTTAAATCGTAAAATTTTTTTTTTTATGGATTTGGAAATATGCAATATTACATATGCATATGCGGATTTTTGTATGGAAAATTTGTAGAGTACAGCATTTGATATAATTTTTAAAATTGATACATTAAAAAATCTAAAACATTTAAGACCGTTTTCTCATTTTCCTGTTTTTTAAATCCATTTGCTTTTTTTTTAGGCCGCTTTAAAATATCTCTCTGATTTTAAACGCCACCTAAAAGCAGGCAACACATATTTTCTAAAAAAGCCTCTGAATATGAAAAAACAGGAACATGAAAAAACGGTCCTTAGTACAATTATTATAAAGTTAGGAATTCAGTTACAAGTTTGTTTACAAGTTTTCAGGTACTTGGTTGTGTGATTGCACGAAGGTCTGATTTAGTTCCTTAACATCCTTGTATTTAGTCTAGCTTAGTTGACCGTTGTCTTACCACCCCAAAAATTTTAGAATTGTCTAGATAATATTGAGTTATTAAATTCATAAAAAAAGAGTGCTCGCTTAAAAACTTGCATAGATTATTGACGCGTTTTCGAAATTTGATATAAGTTTGGTGGAATTCTTGGAGGTCTATTCCTTTTCCATCAGTATTTTCTACGTTGCTCAAAACTTTAACCTCGTTTTTTCTCCAAAACCACAGAACTGATTTTGATCAGCCATGTTACAATCGACGCAGAATTGATGTAATTCTGGCCCGTACCTCAATCAAGAGGATCAACTTTTTTATTTTTATTTTTTTAACACTAAACTAGAAAAAAAAAACTGGAAAAATCTATTTTTTGCCGCCAATTTCGTGTGTATGTAACAAATTTGTATCTGCAGTTGTATATACATATATATATATAGGCATATTATTGCGGATCAATAGGCACATGCAGCCGCAAATATCATACTAGCAGCCGCTCAAGCATATAAACATTCTTGGCGCCAAAGGCAGCGCATTTGTCCCACAAAGTGAAGCTAGAAAGGTATTAGCCCGCTGATTTTATAAGTGCCTCAAAATAATAACGACCGACAAGTTTAAAGAAGCCATTCCACCCGCCGCGTATACAATTTAGAAAGAAACAAAGAAAAAGGTACGAATTATAAAGTTTGAAAAATACTATTACTAGGTTTATGCACAAATAAAAAATCATGGTTTTTGCTCTTTGAAGTATGCTATGTTTTATAATTATGAAAAATGTTATTTTTTTATTGCAGTTCCGACAATCTGAGCAAATTCACAATATGTGGATTATGTAAGATGCTGCCATAACTGATTCTAAATAAATAAAAATTTCTTTAAAAAAAAAGTTTGCATACTTTGAAGGGCAAAAACCATGATTTTTTTTTAAAAGCATATACGTAGTATATGATCCTTTACTAATTTTTCATACTCCTTTTTTTTTATAGTTTCCTGCAGATGACGACACTCTGTCCCTGTCATCAAAGTGTTCAACTGGCTTGGAAAATGTTCTGGAGTCACATTTGAACGCCTTAAGATGACTTAAAAGAAAATGTAAAAAACCTACAAAATTCTGTTAATTACTTTATTAATAAAACAAAATCAACTGAATTTTAATTGCTTAAGCTTTTGAGTGGAATATGGAAGGTCTCGATTTAAGAGTAAGAGTTCTTGATTCAAGAATGGATGATTCTTGGATTTGAGTATACTCCGCTCTTGATTTAAGCATGAGAGAATCTGGGTTTTGAGGCTGTCAAGCTTAGGATTCAAAAATTGTCTACTTGGAATAAGAATTTTGTATACTTAGTACTTAAGTATGAAAATTCTTGTTTCAAGAAATTCGTACTCAAAAATTCATTCTTGGATAAACATTTCGTAGTTTAAGTGTTATGTTGGGTTCAAATTCAATCGCTTACAATTTAAACATTCCAATGCTTCCACACATTTACGTACCGTAATGCCCTTTGACCCCCACACACCCCCTACATACAGACAGTCGGCTTATTATTCACTCTCGCGCATTTCAATGGCGCTTCACTAAACGGCATATACTTAACCGTACATATTAAAGTAGCAAATGTGAAATACATACAAAAACACAAAGAGAGATAAGTACAAGTACATAAGGGCCATAATATGGCCATATGGTTTACATATGTAACGTTTGTAAGGATATGTTAGCGGGATATGTGGACGTGCCGTGGATACGGATACCCCGTTCCCGTTGCCCGTTTTGTTGCTGTTGCTTGTTTCTGCGTGTCCGCTGCAGGCTTAACGATAACATTGTGGCAATTTTATTTGCCCACAATCTGTTGTTTTCCTCGAGCCGGAGCCAGAGCCAGAGCCAGCGCCACAGACATAGCGCCCGAGCACCACAACAGGAAGGAAGAGAACGAATTTCAGCGGAAGGAAACACTAAAATGTTACTTTAAATAAATTGCACTACACCGAGGCTCTGTTATTTTCTCAAACCATCCCCTCCTCGCACTGTTGGCCCAGGGGTGACATGGCCAACCACACAACTATCCATAAGATACTTACACATACACATATCGCGTACTCCACCTGCATTTTATGTAGAGATAGTTACCACCACCCATACGTTGCATTTTATTTATTTGGACACTGACGCCCCCGCAGAGGCAGCAAAATTTACGAGCTGCCTTAATCGATCTCAAAAAATTAAATGGCCCCGGCCTGGCCCGTAACAGAGAAGCAAGCGGCAGCAGCAACCCCTTGCGCAGAAAACCAACCATTTTGCAAAATGCATAAGCAGTTGTGCCATCGAAATTGTTACCTAGCGAGAATCTATGAAAGATTTAATGGGTTAACTAACATTTCGTTTCCAATTAGCTTGAAATGTACTTACGGATTCCCCGCAGAACAGCTGAGCAAGTGGCCTTAAAAATGCATTAAAAATAATAAGTAAAAGAAATGAGATGAGATAACTAACTTGGACCACTAATCGATAAAATATATATACACAGAAAAAAAGTCCGAAATATTTTGATAAAAATTAATCCTATCAGAAGTAAGTCGATTATGGAAAGGATCCTAAAATAATTCAACTTGATTATCAAATAGGATTCGAACTTGAAATAAGCCTTATTTGGATTGATACAATAATTCTGGGATTGTTCCAAGTTTTTCGTATTTGAAACTTCAATCTGAAGGTCGGGATTTAATCAATTTTTTTAACTCGAATATAGCTTCCAATTTTTCCCAAAGTGGAAAATCCCAGTTCTTCTACCCCCGGGGGAACTAAAGTGACATTATCTTTCTAAATGTTGAGGCCCATAAAACTCTATCCTAGGAGAGAAGGTGAGCCATCAAATAAGTAGCACGAAACTATTTAGAAATGAGAGCACCATATTTTCAGTGTAAGACTTTGTCTGAGAGATCCAAATTTTTTTTACACCCTCCCGCCCCCGCAATTTGAAAAATGCCTCATATCTCCCACAATTTTGAAAATAGATTGTTCGGACCTGCTAGACATATATTTTAATCATCATTGCCTATCGATCCGCCATACATCATTTTTCCGATCAGACGAACGATAGTAGAGTTACCACCCACAATTTGAAAAATACCTCATATCTCCACAATTTTGAAAATACATTGATAAAACCTTCTAGACATATATTTTAATCATCATTACCTACCGATCCGCCATACTTCATTTCTTGATCAGATGAACGATAGAAAAGTTCCCACCCCCGCAATTTGAAAAATACCTCAAATCTCCCACAATTTTGAAAATGGATTGTTCCAACCCTCGAGACCTATATTTTCATCATCATTACCTATCGATCCTCAATACATCATTTTCCGATCAGATGAGCTATAGTAGAGTTGCCACCCCCTCAATTTGGAAAACACCTCATGTCTCCATAATTCGGGCATGTTGTGATCTAATAAAATATTCTTACGTAAACCTTACCCTGAGTAACGGGTATATCGAAGTCGAGCAGGGCCGACTTCAACTTACGCTCTCGTTTTATTTTAGACCTATGGTTTCTTGGAAAAATATTCTTAGAATTGTCTATAGATTCCGATTTGACATACAGCAAATTTTCCAAAGACGTCATCACTACATTTCTAACTTTTAGAAACCTTTGAATACCTTTGAGAATGAGAGGACTCTTAAAAGTTATGAAGAAAATAATCATTATTTATATACCTTTTTCAAAGAATTTTTGTAATTTTGTGAAAAACTAACTAGATAGAGAAATAAATAATGGAACCACTTTTCAAATATGCATTCAAAATTACCCAATTCACTTAAATGATTACTGAAAGTTAATTGTATATTAAAACTAAGATTATTCTCTTTATTTAATGTTTAGTTGCGATGCCTTTGTGTCTATAACGGCTGCCCAACGTCTTGGAATCGATTCAACCAAGTCCTAGCAGCGTTTTAGAGGAATCTTGCTTCAGGACTCCTAAAAGACATCCCATAGTCATCCGGTGCTGTTAGTAACTTCCTTTTGACATTAGCCCATAGATTTTCGATGGTATTGAGGTCCAGTGACTGCGCAGGTCACTCCAAAACTTTCCCCAAATTTTTGTTCTAACCATTCCTTGGCTTCCTCTTGAGGTCATTGTCTTGTTGGAAGACCCAAACAAGCGGAATCTCATATTCTGTGAAGGGTAGCATCAAATATCCAAAATATGGACCTTTTATGATTTTGATACAATATAGTGAACCTACTCCGTAGTAAGAAAAACATCCAAATACCAATACAGCTGAGCCTTCCTGTTTAATTATTTTTCCAGGGTATTTTGTATTGTTTTCTTAGTTTAGAGGACTCCTGACGTACAACTTACCTCTCATCTTTCTATTAAAAATCAAAAATAAGCCACCATTCAACCGCTATTTATTCTATGATCTCCGAACCGAAACTCATTATTTGGACCGACTAGAATCAAAGTTGGAGGTGTAATGGTGTGGGGGACCGCCGGAAAATTAAAATTTTTTCAATCACAAAGAATGCACGGTCTTACAATGTTATATTAAAACAGGCGTTTCCATACATTTATAGCCTTTTTGGATCCTGCCGTGGACTTACAAACTTGATAATGCGCCCAGGTTGGTAAAACATATGTAAGACCCAAAATGTGGAACTATTAAGCTGGCCTCCATATTCACCGGATTTGAATATCATTGAAAATGTCTAGGTCAATTGTGGATTAGGACAATAATATTAAACTATTCCTGACCTAATCTAGCCATCAAATCTGCCTGATAATCGATTTCTTGAAATTATTTGGGTAAGTTAAATATATACTCTTTCTAACAGAATGTGTAAAGTTTTGGAGCAGAAAAGGTAGCTCAATTCACTTAAAAATTTGTTTTTTTCATATCTGAAATGCTTCAATCAAGATTTAGGCAATATTTGTGTTCAGAATTCTCTAAAATGGCTTTTTCGTTGTGACCATCACTTTTGGCCAAGACCAAATAAGAAATAACAAGCTGAATTTTTCACAGTAGCATTATCTTATGCTGAAAGTAAGAAACTTTTGTCAGAAAATCTGTAAAAATGGCTAAAAACGGTTGTATACAACTTTTTTGGTTTATCATCCGATCGAATTTAACCTCATGAAAATGGCCCACATTGCGGATGCGTCATTTTCTTTAGGGCTTGACATTTTTTTTTCGATTTTTGTTTTGCATTATTATTATATACTTGGACATTCCCATTTGCTCATATAAATACAAATACAAATATTTTTAATACAAACTCATTTGCGAGCATTTTGCTAAACTATCGTCAAAGGCTCGATTGTTGGTCCACATGGCGGATACGTAATTTTATTTAGGGGCTTAAAGTTGTATTTATTGGACAGGGGCAATATATGAATGGAAATTTTTTTTTTCACTAAAAATACCAATTTTAACTAACGAACAAAAATTTCATATGTTGTTCGTAATTAAACAGAAAAAGAGGTTTGAATACCCTCTACGTGAATTTAAATGTGTCACGGTGGGTCACGACGTGATGGTGAGAAAACACAGACGTTTGTGAGTGTGAATTTGGGATACGTGCGTGTCAAAGTTATAGTAGTATAGTGTAGAAATATGTTTTATTGAAAATGTGAAAGTATGCACAATTTCTCAAAAGCTAGTAAATTGCTTACTGAAATTTACCACAATTCTTCTAGAGCGATTCTTTGATCACAATCAAAGCTGCAAACCTCAAAAATTTTGATGGAGGTTCGGTTCCGGAGGTATGTAGGCATTATATCTTTTTGAAGAAATTTATCTATACGCAAACTAAGTTAGCGCAATAATTTTGGTCTTCGTTTTACGATCTTTTCGAAAATTCGGAAATTTGTTTATGCTCTCGTGGAAAATTTTCGAAGGAATCAATAACATTATTGACAATGGGTCCATTTAGCAGATAATTTTGATTAGCGATTTGTGTTTGTTGCTGATTATCGCAACTAAACATTAAATAAAGAATAATCTTAGCTTTAATATACAATTAACTTTCAGTAATCGTTTAAGTGAATTGTGTAATTTTGGATACATATTTGAAAAGTGGTTCCATTATTTATTTCTCCTATTTTACTTAGTTTTTTCACAAAATTACAAAATTCTTTGGAAAAGGTATATAAAATAATGATTATTTCCTTTCTAACTTTTTAAAGTCCTCTCTCATTCCTCAAAGGTATTCAAAGGTTTCTAAAAGTTAGAAATGTAGTTAAGTTGTCATATTAAATTAGAAATAAGGTTAATCAACATAAAAATGTCAATTTCATACGACACCTAAAAATATAAAACTAACCCAAACTTAAAACTAATCAGTAATCGAGTGTCTCTGTGAATGCGCCCATTATTTCCTTCTTTACAATCAGACATAGTGACTTTTTAAGATTTGATTTTAAATAATCTTATGAAGAATTTCTTTCATTTGTAAAATTACTTAATATTGTGAACCGAACAATTTTTTATGGAAAAAGTGGTCCAGTCCGGGCTTAGGTTCGAATTGGGGTCGGTTGGAGGGGCGGGTGATCACAACAAGTTAGGCAAGGCAATTTGTGGTCTTATGTATACTTAATGTAATTCTTCGTAATTGTAAAATTCTTGTTTACAGCTCTGCCAAAAATTCAAAACAATTTTTTTTTAAATTTATTCGTTCAATCATGAGCTATACTTAACTACTTTCTAATCAACTTTGGGTCTATGAATTACTTTTAATTTGTTATCTCACTACTTCAATGCACTTAAAAAATATATAAAAAAATAAAAATTAAAATAAAAATGAAAAAAAAATAAAAAAATTAAAAAGTTCGCTCGTTTGGCAAGTCTCGCAACTTTTAGCTCTCAAATTCTCAAAAAAAAATTATAAAAAAATAAAAAAAAAATTAAAATTATAAAAAAAAAAAAATGATAAAAAAAAAAATTAAATTAAAAAAATATTATAAAAATTAAAAAAGTTCGCTCTTTTTGCAAGTCTGACTACTTTTGCCTCTCGAATTCTGGCCATTATGATGTACTCCATTTGTACAGATGATCAGGTACTCATTGGACCTCTTATTTCTAAGCATTACTTACTTACCTGGTAAACTTCAAAAAGCACAGTACTCGTATTCCATTTCCCCCATCCTTGACTAAAATCCCAAAACACTTGTTGTTTGATTTTTCTTGATATTTTTATTGCAAACATATATAGCTTAAATATGAGTTGAAGGTATTTGCCTGGTTACTGCTTCAGAACTAACTAACCCACTATATAATTACTTTAGGATTTCCTTTCGTGTGTGTGTGTGAGTGTGTTTGTGTGTGTGTGTAAAAGAAAACAACAAAACTTCGGTTCGGTACTATGAAGAAAAAAAAAATATATAGATTGATAATCAGTAATCAGTTGGTTTCTCCCTTGAAAGCGTTTTGTCGTTGACTCGTTTCATCTCACCTAAAAAAAAAAAAAAAAAAAAAAAAAAAAACTAGTGGCTTAGTGGCTATTGATGGTACCTTACATAAACGAGTATCACTAACAATATATCGTTATTATTTATTAAATTACTTGTTATTACATTTTTATTTTTTCTCTACACAAAACAACAGTTTCAAAAAAAAAAATTGGGTTTCTCTTTTTTTTTTTTTATATATATTTAGAAAAAAAAATGCTAGTTGATCCATCTAATATTTTATATTAGCATTAGCCTAGTAAAAGTATTGTTATGTGTGATGAGCGCAGGCGTTCCCCTCTCCTCCATGCCTGGGTTATTGCAACTACAGCGGCAATCGTTTCCGTTTTAGTGATAAAATGCCAATGCCTTGGCATAGTACGAGGTACATGGTCATGATATGCGATCGGGCGCCGTTGCCGCTCCCGCCTCGGGCGAGCCCGAGCCGGACTCCGGTTGCGGCGAACTCTTGGACACGGGCGGCGTTATTGAGTGCTGTGAGTTCGAATCGGAGGAAGTGCGTCGTTGGCAAAAGGGACTCATCATGTGGGGCGTTAGATGGGGAAAACGTGGTAAGCGCGGTAGACCCGGAAACAGCAAAGGATTCCCACCATGACTGAGCAGTAAGCGTGGATCGCTGGTCAAAAAGCCATGCTCACTGGAGGCTGAAGAGGGCTGAGGCGGCGGTGGTGCAAAACGATGCTGCAAAGCCTCAAAACAAAGCGGCATACTCAAGCCATGCGCCTGGGCAGCCCCAGCACAAATGCGTGCCAGTATTTCAGCCTGTATGCTGCCACCAGCTGCTCCAGCAAAACTCTTGTTATTATTGAGATTCATTAGCTCCAACAGAGGATCAGCAGAGGGCAGGCTATTGTGATCGTCACTGGTGGACAGTAACTTGCGATGCAGATTTAGATTAGAGCTGTGCCTATCCCGACTACGTTTGGAGGGAAAGGCTGCATTACAGCCGTCTATGTTGCACTTGTGATGCAACTTGAGATGTACGCTTTGGTAGTGGGTTTTCAAATGAAAATGATTCTGAAAGATATCACCGCAAGCGGTGCACTTGAGTGGATTCTCCTGATCGATGGGTACCTCCGGCTCGGGTTCGGGCTCGGGCTCTACCTCGCCGCCGCCTCCATTTAGCTCCACTGTGGGAGTAACGCTCAATATATTGTTATTCTGTGGCTCATCCTCTGCACTGCCCATTAACTCCTGTTTAATGCGTAGATAGCGATTCTCATCATTATCATAGCTCAAGGCCAACTCCTCCAGGGGCTCCTGCTTAATGGCCGTGGCCGAGTTCAAGGACAAATCCTGTACCTGCGTTTCGGCTTCCGTATCATCTGGTATTTCTGTTTTAATACTTCTAGCCTGAGCCTCGCTCAATGCGCTCAAGGTATAGGGCGTTAAGGGGGGCGAGGGTATGGCCTTGGTACTGGACTCACTGGAGCTGCTGCTGCTGGAGCTAGTTTCTTTGGCTGGCCCATCCTCCTCACTGTTGCGTATCTTCTTCTTAATGGACAAATCGGCGGCCACATCATAGTCCAGCGAATTGTCAGCCGAATTCTCATCCGATTGCAAAGCGGTACAGCGCACGGGATTTTGGCTTTTACGCTTACGCTTGCTGCCATCCACGGCGCTGGTGGTGACCACTGAACTGGGCTGTGACTCTTTGGTTTGGCTGTGACTGGAGGAAATGGCCGAGGTGGAGCGCTCATCGCTTTCAATGTCATCCTGATCAGCTGGCTGTTTCTCTGGCAGGCTGTCCAGTTCATCAGCCACCACCACAATACCCAAGCCCTCGGGATCTTCATCATCTGCATCCGCCTCATCCTCCTCCTCTTCATCCTCTTCATCGTCATCCTCCTCATCCTCCTCCTCGGGCATATGTATGCCCACTTCCAGTATCTCATCATCATCCTCCTCCTCCTCATCATCTGCTAAGGCCTTACGCCTTTGTCCCTCATAACGTCCACTGCCTCCCATTAGCATGCCATTTTCCAGGTACGTACGCTGCAAATACTCCTGACCCTGCTTCACCTCTAGGGTTGCCCCACCTTGACTCAAAGCATGATGACGCAAATCCGGCGGTGGCGTCAACAGCGGAAAGTTACCAAAGGGCGCCAGTCCTGCCATTAGGCCATTGGGTGCCTGCATTAGCAAGGGATGCGGTTGAGCACTGCGTCCATCATGCGGCGAGATCTTGCGACGCAAGTGTGGAGAATGCAGCTTGGGATTAGGATTGGCACTGTGCCGATTACGTGAACGTCTTGAGCTAAACATCATGCTGCAGCCATCCACCGTGCATTTGTGCATTTCCCTCAAATGGACGGCTGAGAAGTGTATCTTCAGGGCACCCTTGTCGCAGAAGGTCTTGAGGCAAACATTGCATTGCACACGCTTTTTGCCCGTAACGGGATTAATGAACTGCGTACCCAAATTGGCCGGCATGGAACCCCACTGACGCTTACCGCCAGAGCTAGAGCTGCCTCCGCCTCCTCCTCCCGGTGAATGGGTTTTACGTCCCGCTCTTAAGCTAGCGGAGGAGCCCATGGTGAGACGCGTTAGACGCTGTTGCGTACTCGAGGTGGAGGCATTGGAAGAGGAGTTGCTCTTGTCACCGGGTGGAGGCAAGTGACGGGATTTAATGGACTCCTGCTCCTTCTGCTGCTGCTGCTGGTGTAGGTGATACTGATGATTGTGATGATGAAGATGATGTTGGTGATGGTTGTGACTGGGTGGGGAGTGCGCCTCATGCATTTGACTTAGTTCCGTGCCCGGTTGAGCTCCACTTGCTCCCGCTGCTGCCGACGACGACGACGACGACGAGGAGTTGTTAGGCGGAGGTGGAGGAGGAGGCGGAGGCGGCGGTGGTGGCGGTAAATGATAGGGCAGCGGATGTCCCGCCAGGGCCATGGCGCTAAAGAACTGATTACTTTGGGCTGCCGCCGCTGCTGCCGCCGCCGCTGCCACCGCTGCACTCTTTTCCCCTGGCGTACTCGCCTCACTAATGCGTCTTCTTGCCTGGGCCAACACCTGCTGCTGATGATGATGATGATGATGATGCACCAACTCCGTGGGACTGGGCGGCAGGGGTGAGCTGAAGGCCCCTAGTTTACGGAAATCAAAGGGCTGCATATTCTGTAAGTCGCTCAGCGGATTCAGTTGCTGCGGCGCCGGCGGCGACGAGGCGGCGTTGTTGCCCGTGGGCGAGGGCGGATTACGAAAATAGCTGGCCGACAACTTCTGATGGAGCTGCGTCTGCAAATGCAGCTGGGCATGTGCCAGCGAGGAGAAATGTGCGCTCATCGAGGGCGGCGGCGCATTGAGATTCAGTAGCGTTGGCGAGCTGCGTCGACTGGGGCTGCTGTTGGAGCCGCCGCTCATGCGCTCATCCCCCGAGCGCCGTAGATTGCCCATAACGTGCAGATGTTGTCGCTCATGATAGCGCGTTGGATGTGGATGATGATAGCCCAGCAGATGATGATACGGATAGTCAATGGCAGCTGCTGCTTGCAATAGAGCTGGCGCTGGCGCTGGCGGGGGGGAACTTGTGACTCGACTGTGGCTAGTGATGGGCGACGGCTGCTGCTGCTGCTGCGTATGCGTATGCTTCTCCTGACCAATATTCATCAAGCGGCTTACGGGCTACAGTTTAACGATATTTATTTTTTTTTTTTTTTTTGTTGATCTGACCAAACAATGTGCGTAGACTAGACTGTAGATTTGTATAGGATATAGGATATATATATATATGTATATATATAATGTGTAGATTCGTTGTCGTTGTTTTTTAAAGTGCAGCAACTTTTGGTATGCGATACGTCAGGAGGCTGGAAGTAGAGGAAGGAAAATGAGTTGAAGAGTGGACTGACAAATGGGCAGAAGTTTACTAAGACACTAAAGAGAAGATCCTGTAGACAAACACAATTTAGCTTAGCTAATTCCATAAGGTACTGTACATTTGACATAAGTGTCTAAAGACGTCAATAACAATTTTTTTTTTTTTTTTTTTTTTTACAAAATACTCAGTAGACTCAAAAGACTTAAAATCAATACTCTTTCTCTTGCGAGCAAATCTTAAACGAATGTCTTACCACTTCTAAGAGGTGCTCGGGGCAATAGCAACATAGAAAAAAGCGTAAAAACTTTTCATCAACTACAACTACAAATATATACATCTTTTTCTGGTACAGTAATCACCGACTATTGTACTTGTTTTCAATACTTTTGCAGTCGGTCATTCAAGACCCATGTCCTTTTTAGGTTCGCTTCGGAATGAACCGATTTGAGCATACACTAGCCGTTGGCAACCTGGTGAATATTATGCTCGTGACAGAACACAATTGGTCTACAGTTTCGGCACAACTATTTTTTCGAAAACTGCGATCCGCAGAACGACTGCTAAATTCGAATTCATGGGAGAGTATCCTAGGTAAGCCTTTGGCAATCCACCGGGCGATATAATATCGAACGATGGTTCTCCCGGGAATCGAGAGGGAGGCTGGAATCTTAAGCTGGGTAAGGCAACTTAAGTCCCTAACTTCAATTGCCATATCCCAGCGCCAATCGGGCTTTCAAAGCGTGAAGTGATTAAAAAAAAAATAAAAAAAAAAAAAAAAAAAAAAACAAAAATTAAAAAATAAGAAAAAAAAACGCAAAGGACGCAAAACTTACGTGTTTTTTAACCAATATACTGTCCAAACTTTAAAATTAGGGCTGTGACAGTTTTTTACACTATGTAAAGGAAGTGGGAAGGAATTTACCAAATCTGAAACAAACTCGATCTGCGTATGGTATACACCTACTTACAGGCAAAAGCACGTGGCTCTTACCATCTCTGAGATCTGTGTGCTCAGACGGACATGGCTAAATCGACTCGTCTGTTAAAGCTGATCAAGAATATATGTATATACCTAAAAGGGTCGGAAATATTTTCGTCAGTCATTTGCACAACTTCATGATACCCCTTTTACTCATTTTTATGGGTACAGGGTATAAAAATACGAAAAAAAATCAAACAATTTTAAGTCAAAACGATCTTAATTCAATTACGCTCATAGCAAAAATTTAGTATGGCTTTTTTTTCTGAGTATAGCATCCTGAAGCGTGAAAATCGACGTGAAAGGTTTGAATTTAAGAATCGCAAAGTGTACGAAAAGGATCTTAAAGCCACAATTCGCTAAATGTTGGCCAACTATCCCAAAAGCGAGCTTTTTCTACAGAGCAAGAGTATTAGAGAGAAAGATTCAGACGCCTTTCAAAATGAGGCGCTGTTAAGCGATATTTTGCATGTAGATACTTTTAAAATGTTGCTAAGGACTTATAACACATATAGGAAAACACGGTGGTTAGAGCGAGACGGACATTGTCTTGACCATGGTTGGAATTATATAAGGTGAGGTCAGTAAAGTAGGCTGCCTCTTTTTGGGGTGCCAGTCGAATGGTGA
Source organism: Lordiphosa mommai (assembly GCA_018904225.1). Classification (NCBI taxonomy): domain Eukaryota; kingdom Metazoa; phylum Arthropoda; class Insecta; order Diptera; family Drosophilidae; genus Lordiphosa; species Lordiphosa mommai. The sequence continues at coordinate 96,051 of JAEIFT010000281.1, forward strand.
AAAACAGTCAGTAGCAAAGCAAATGTCAATGTTGTAGGTATTATTTGATAGACCTAAGCAGGCGTTGTGCCGTGTTGGCATTGGTACTGGCACCCCTCTCGCATGGTGAATTTTTGATGACTCTACCTTATATAATTATACCATGGTCTTGACTGTACTCAGAGAGCGACAATAACAAAGAACAGCTGATTAATTTCTCTGTTCAATTGTGACGTCCGAGCAATCGTTCTCTCTAATAATAATGCTCTGTGCTTTTTCGGGAAAAAATGTGCGCTTAATCGAACTTTTACAGTCGCAATCTGAGCTAGAAATATTTTTTTTTTTTTTTAATTTTTTTTTTTTTTTTTTTTTTTTAGAGAGCTTAGAGCTAGGAAATATGTAGCGCTGGCTGCTATGTCCTCTGCCAAATAAATCGATTAAAGTTCGTTATAGCATTAGTTTTTGTTAGTTTTACCAAAGATCTAACAAATACCTAGATGCGACATTTCATTCAAACATATTTGAAATGCCTTTAAGCACACATAGGTATTGCATGTTCTTTGGTTTTTTTCCCAAATAAGTTTCAAAAAACTATTGTAAACTGTATACTGTAACTTTAAAAGAAAGATCTACTATCTCGCAACACTTTCAAAAGCTGTTAGTAAAGTCTTAAGTATAACTTAGCTTCGCAAGATCGTCGATATAGTTATAAAGATTTATGCATATTTATTCTTACTCTCATTGTTAGCTGAATAAGCTTCGAGTGTGTCATTGCCTTTTTAGGAGCATATGGTTGTTAGCATGCTTTATCTGAAACATTATGTCCACTGCTTTTTAACTAGATGCTCAAGGAGTTCCACCGAAATGGCCTAACGAAGTGGCCACCAGACAGCCAGCCAGCTAGCTAGCAAAAGAGACCTCCCAGGCGCACATCAACCATGTATGTACATATGATTATTTAAAAGAAAAATAAGAATAATGATGTGACAAATTCTGAGTGGACACTTCAACATTTTGGAGAGGCAAGCGAACGGCGACGACCACGACAAACTGCTTGGATACAGAGTGGACATTCGGCTCACTGGAGAGCGCAGCGTGACAAGACATAGTGTGTGTGTGTGTGTGTGTGTGTGTGCGAAGTGCGAGTAGAAGACGCTCTTCGTGCTGTCGACCATTGCCACTTCAAGTTTTCATGTCACATTCTTGTGCACCACCGCACAAGAGTCGATCTCAATGTCTAGTCGAATAAAGCAAAAAATAAGGGGAAAAAAGAAAGAAAACTGGCTGGCTATATGGATATGGAATAATGATCGTGATCGCGATCGCAATGACGATGACGTTGAAGAGATCAGTGTGATGAGTGCGTGTGTGTGTGTGTGCGGCTTGGGAATAAATATGGTCAAACATATGGTTTAGGCAATTAATCCCAGATCATAGGAAATTCCATAGATATCTCTCTATAAATCCGGGTGGGCGTGCATATTGGCAACTATTCATATATTTTTATTTTTATTTTTTTATTTTATTGACAATCTGACATCAGAGACCTGGACACTCAATATCGAGAAGTAATCGTTATTGTTGTATTAAACTTGTATCATTTGTACTCTGCCTTGGGCGGCTGTATGCCTGACATATGTCATCTTGCCAAGTAATTTAAATGGTATACAAATTGTATTTTAATTGCCACCTGTTCAAGATCTGTTGTTATGGCTGCTGCTGCTGCTGCTGCCGCTGTTGCTGTAATGACATTTATTTCGATTCAGAATCGCACCGTTTTGGTTTACTTGTGTCCCAGAGATGAACGAGAAGGCGACGGGCACCAGTTTTAATTGCTTTCATTCTCGAATTCGAGTTCTGGTCAAACCAGTTCCACTTGGCTATGTCGCTGTATGTACGTATGTAGCTGCTTATACATATGTTTTGAATCAATCATTTGACATTGCCTTTAAAGTGACATGTCTTTTGAGATATAGACTGTAGACTAAAGCTTAGTTTACACAGGGCAAATAATTTGCCCAAATTTTTTGTTAAAAAATTTGTCTAAATAACTTTTATCTTGGACTTTGCAGTACTTAAAATTAAATCTATGGATCTACCCTTAAATTTAAATTAAATTTAAATTTTCATCAAAATTTGGAAAAACTATTTGTCTTAGCTTAAGGCGAATAAAAAATTAGTTTATTTTTGTGTTAAAATTCTAACAAATTTTTTTAGTTCTTTAAAGTATCTCAATTCTTTGCACAAAGTTAACTTTGTCTTTGCCTAAAGCTTAAGACTAACAGGCAAACACAATTCGCTTACAATGTGCAAACAAAGTTAGCCTTTAACTTTAAATGTTTGCCTTAAATAAAATTTGCCAAATAGTTTGCACAAGTGTTCACACTGTAAGCGGCAAATTTTGTTTCATATAATTCTACCAAATCTTTTTTATTGACAAATCAAAATTTATTTGAGCAAACAATAGATTCTGTTTAGAAGATACAATACAGAAAATTCGTAAGCGAAGAAAAAAGAATTAAAGCGAGGCAAAGTCTATTTGGCTAATGTTTGCGCGCAAATTATTTGTTGTTCGCTAAATCGCTTTCATGGAAAACAAAAAAGGGTTTCTCACTAAGAACTATTTTCCGAACGATGGTTCCTATGGCAGCAATAAGATATAGTCATTTAAACCGGGTGGTTGCGACTTATGAGCAAAGTGCAGATAAAAGTAGACTTTGTGCAAAATTTTGATAGCTTTAAAACTGAGGATAGTCGTTTTATAAGCAAATTAAATCAAATTTAATCATGATGGGCTGCACTTACACAGTTTGTGTGGCCTCACATTTAAAAGTTATCAGTTATATACAAACTTTGGCAGCCACAGATTATTTTAAAGTCAGGCTTGAGCGACTTTCTTACTTGTTTTTTATTGTCTTACCCCTTTTGGTATCTTAAAATTTGTTAAGTGGGATTCCTGAAACTGATTTGCTCTCGTTTTCGTCGAAAAGCTGCTCTATACAAAATGTGCAGAGTGCCCAGAAAAGTTAAAGAAGTTAAGGTCATACTAAAAGATTTAACGAAATTAAAACCTTTTATTATTATAAGAGTTATTTTTTAACCATTATAATAACACTCAGTTAATAAGAGTCAATCAAGTTACTAACAGTTATTGGAAGGCTTTTAAAATAAAGCTCATGTAATGACGGTTTTTTTTAAGACTTTTATTAAAAAAAATAATAAATAACCATTACTAAAGAATTTTGTTTTATTACTTAGAACATGACAATTATTAAAGACTTTTATTTTAATACCAAGATAATTTGAGTTATCGAAAGACTTTTATTATAAAATTTAGTAAATAAAACTCATTCAGAGACTTTTATTATTTAATAAAAAAGTTTTTTAATTTATTATAGCCAAGGTTGATCTCTGCGTGAATTATCCATTGGGATAAGTAAAGAAGACTTTTATATTGTAATTTAAAAATAAAAGTCTTTGACTGAGATTATCCATTGGGATAAATAAAGATGACTTTTATATTGTAATTTAAAAATAAAAGTCTTTGACTGAGATTATCCATTGGGATAAATAAAGAAGACTTTTATATTGTAATTTAAAAATAAAAGTCTTTGACTGAGATTATCCATTGGGATAAATAAAGAAGACTTTTATATTGTAATTTAAAAATAAAAGTCTCTGACTGAGATTATCCATTGGGATAAATAAAGAAGACTTTTATATTGTAATTTAAAAATAAAAGTCTTTGACTGAGATTATCCATTGGGATAAATAAAGAAGACTTTTTATATTGTAATTTAAAAATAAAAGTCTCTGACTGAGATTATCCATTGGGATAAATAAAGAAGACTTTTATATTGTAATTTAAAAATAAAAGTCTTTGACTGAGATTATCCATTGGGATAAATAAAGAAGACTTTTATATTGTAATTTAAAAAATAAAAGTCTTTGACTGAGATTATCCATTGGGATAAGTAAAGAAGACTTTTATATTGTAATTTAAAAATAAAAGTCTTTGACTGAGATTATCCATTGGGATAAATAAAGATGACTTTTATATTGTAATTTAAAAATAAAAGTCTTTGACTGAGATTATCATTTAAATAAAGAAGACTTTTATATTGTAATTTAAAAATAAAAGTCTTTTACTGAGATTATCCATTGGGAAAAATAAAAGTCTTTGACTGAGTTTTATTTACTGAGTGAACGTCTTGCGATAGCTCTTATTTTCTGAGTAGTAATATTATAGTCTTAAATAATTGTTAAAAAATTTTTCTACCCTCCTACACGTCTTTTATACCTTCTAGAGAAGCGTAGAATCTAGGCTCGAAACGACCACAAAATGCGTTAAAAATCTATACTGATGGCTTAAAACTCGAAAACCGAATGTCTGGTGGTGTATTATCTTAAGGGCTTGACATCAGTCATTCATTTAGACTGCAAGGCGGAAATCCTAAGCCTTTTCTTTGACACTCAAGCCGTCATAAAAGCGCTTAGCTCAATACCGTCCAAATCGTTATCGGATCAAATTTCCTTAAAAGATGGCAGGGTAGTCCGATATAGACCCCATTAGGGTCTCTGGGAACAAGGACATAGAGGACAGTAGAAAAGCAGACAAACACCTTAGGATACTGTCGGTATGCCTATGGCAACGTGCAAGCAGTATATTCAGCCGAAGCTGCAGAAACGAGGAGGAAATCGACTTCGAAGACAGAAATTCTCGACTCGTATTCCATAGCAGATATTTCAGAGCGTTTGTAGCAAAGATCCAACTTAATGACCTCAGATACCCTCACCCAACTGAACCAATTAAAAGTTTAAAAACAAAACAGGTTTTGAAGACTCAGAACACTGAAATCTAATAACTATAACCGTATGCAATATCCTTGTCAAATGTTTCCACCAATTTTCGAAATAATTTCTTTTGAATTCTCATTTTCGGTTTCACAACAAAATTGCTGCTAAGCTGTGAGATGTGTATCCCAAAAACAACAACAACAACAACAAAAATGGCATTCCAGACACCAATCATCTTTATTATTGGCTTTAACGTGTAGAGAGCCATCAGCATCAGCAGCATCAGCAGCAGCAGCAGGCCATAAGACATTCCGAAGGTCATAAAGCAGAAGCCATAAATGCGTGTTAAAGTCGTCCAACAAAAATGTTCGAAATGTCAACCCATTAAATGAAAAAAAAAAAAATAAAGAACGAACCCAAAAGACTGTCGTATTCTCTATTTTGTAAAACTTAATTTATTAAACACATAAAAAGTGTCAACACGGCTTGCTGCATATGAGATATGCCGGGGCAAAGCGATTGAGGCAAGCCGCCGCACCGTTGCCACCAGCCTCACTTCAGTTTTGATTATGAACGCCTCTGATCGCCTCTGATCGCCTCCGACTGCTGCCGAACAAAAGCTTAACAAAGTGATTTCAACAAAAATATTTTTAATATGCAAATCGCTTTTAGGGATCGTTGACGGAAGCCGCTGGTTGCAACCACAAACCGCAGTAACACACACACACACACACACACACAGACGACGACGAAGACGCTGGGCAGGACACGAACATGAACACGAACATGGTCGCTGAGCACTGGGCACTGGGCACTGGTCACTGATCACTGGTCACTGGGCGACAAATGCATATTCGTCTCTGACAGCGCTGGCTGTGGCGCTACTCGGCTGTGCCCCACCGTTGCCCCAATGTCTTAGCCGATCAGTTGTGATGTTTTGGAGCACAGCAGGGAAGCGGACCTCATATCTGTGCCTCTTTCGCGGCTTTGCCTTCGAATTGGACCCCATCGTAATCTGGGGCTCAGTCTGTGTAATAGAATGGTTAGGCCTTTAAGCGCACAAACATGATCACAGCCAAGACTTGGGCGAGGGAGACAGAGTAAAGTGTGATTTCAAGCTACTGCCATCAGAAATAAACCAACTGGAAAACTGAATATTAATTAATAGCCACACAATAATTATGTTTCTTAACAGACCCACACAAACAGTTAAATATTTAGGAAACGCAGGGAAGTTAATCCGGGTAACCTATTGTTGGTTCCGGTTGATTATGAAATTGGTATTGGGGTTAATGGTTCTATTTTGGTTTGAATTTGGGTAAATGTTGATCATACGATACCAAGCTCTCGCGGCTTGCCTACCTATAAGACAGTGTCCTGTAAGTATTCCTCCGAGAAGAAAGACATTCTGCCTGCCTAGACGAAGAAGCGTCTTTTTTCTTTTGAGTTTAAGAGTGTGAATTAGTCTTCAGGAACTCCAAAGGTACTCTTATCCATCTGATGGAGCATTTCTTGATTTAAGAATGGGACGAATCTTGGAATGGAGTTCTTTTTGATTCAAGAACGGAAGATTCTTGCGATATGAGAATGTTCAGCTTTCATTCCAGAAAAAAAGATACTTGGATTTAAGTTAGTTTAGCTCTTAATTTAAGAATGGGAGATTCTTGGATTTGAGTATGATCAGTTCTTAATTTTAGAATGGGAGATTCTTGGATTTGAGTATGTTTAGCTCTTAATTTAAGAATGGGAGATTCTTGGATTTGAGTATGATCAGTTCTTAATTTAAGAATGGGAGATTCTTGGATTTGAGTAAGTTCAGCTCTTAATTTCAGAATGAGAGATTCTTGAATATGAGTAAGTTCAGTTCTTAATTTAAGAATGGGAGATTCTTGGATTTGAGTATGATTAGTTCTTAATTCAAGAATGGGAGATTCTTGGGTCTGAGTATGTTCATCGCTTAATTCAAGAACTGGAGCTTCTTGGATTTGAGTATGTTCAGATCTTAATTCAAGAACGGGAGATTCTTTGATTTGAGTATGTTCAGTTCTTAATTTTAGAATGAGAGATTCTTAGATTGGAGTATGTTCAGCTTTTATTCGAGAATGCGAGATTCTTGGATTTGAGTACGATCAGCTCTTTATTGAAGAATGGGAGATTCTTAAATTTAAGTATGATCAATTCTAAATTTAAGAATGGAAGATTCTTGGATTTGTGTATGTTCAGCTCTTAATTTCAGAATGAGAGATTCTTGAACATTATTAAGTTCAGATTTTAATTTAAGAATGGGAAATTCTTAGGTTTGAGTATGTTAAGTTCTTTAATTTAAGAATGGGAGAATCTTTGATTTGGGTATGATCAGTTCTTAATTTAAGAATGGAAGATTCTTAATATTGTAGTAGGTTCAGTTTTTAATTTAAGAAATGAAGATTCTTGGTTGGAGTATGTTCAATTCTTAATTTAAGATTGGGAGATTCTTGGATTTGAGTATATTCAATTCCTATTTTAAGAATGGGAGATTCATGGTTGGAGTATGTTCAGCTCTCAATTTAAGAATTGAAGATTGTTGAATTTTAGTATGATAAGTTCTTAATTTAAAAATGGGAGATCATTGGCAGATTCTTGAATATAAGTAAGTTCAGATCTTTATTTAAGAATGAAAGATCCTTGGATATGAGTATGTTCAGCTCTTAATTCAAGAATGACAGATTCTTAAATTGGAGTACGTTAAGCTCTTAATTGAAGAACTAGAGATTCTTGGATTTGAGTATGTTCAGCTCTTAATTCTAGAATTCTTGAATATGAGTAAGTTCAGTTCTTAATTCAAGAACGGGAAATTCTTGAATTAGTAGTATGTTCAGCTCTTAATTTAAGAATGGAAAATTATTTAATATGCTTAACTCATAATTCAATAATGAGAGATTCTTGGGTTTGAGTCTGTTAACTCTTGTTCCAAGAAATATAAGATCAAAGATTCATTCTTCAAGAATTTCTCACTCTTAATACCGTACTATTGTTCTTAATGTTTTCGGTTCAAGTATAAAATTCTTTTTTTTTTTTTTGATTGAAGAAAATCTCTTTTAAAGTTTTGTAATTCAAATTTAATGGAGAAGTGGCTAGGCTTATAAAAAAGATACTGGTTCCACCATCTTATATTCAAGGGAAAGCGATCAACAACTGTATTCTTTTTTCGAAGAAAGTAACTTTAAGAATAGTGCTTAAGCCAGGACCTACAAGAAAATGTCGTGGTGTGAACTTCAGTTGTAGTGCATAAGACAAAAAATACTTCGAACAAGTGTCCGACCAAGAAAGTATTGAAAGAACCAAGTTCTTTAGTATGAAATCTGTATGCTCTCAAAAGTCTCATTCGAAAACCCCAATTGCAGATTGTGTGATCCCCACGGTTTGGTAACCCATAGGAAATATATCTAGCCTCTGGCTTCTTTATCTTTTGGGGCATGGCATTTACAACAACAAAAAAAAAAAAAAAAACAATCCAGCCATCCACCTGGGGTTGGAGAGCACACACAAGAGCTCCATTCTTGTTTCAATCTTTAGCCGGGAGCAAAACAAACGATTGATTGAAGGCAAGGCAGCAGCGCGACTGCGACGGCGGCGGCTTTTGTTCATCTGCTACAACCATCGCATTTAATGAGATTTATATCAGTTTTTAATAGCTTTGTGACTCTATTGTGTTGCCGTATCTGAAGCGAATCGCGGGCCATCTCGGGCAAAGAAGATATAAAATTAGTTTGTTGCGAGACATTGTCAAAATGCTTATGAGTGACCGGTATGAGGAAATAGTCAAATGGTGAGTGTCCGTCACGATTCTGATTTTTGTTTTGTTTTTGTTTTTTTTTTTCAGATACTTACATCTTAACCAAAACGGTGAAAGGCTTCAGCTTCTCAATATGTGTGTTACTTATATAAATGTAGATAAGTCTTATTCTTCAAGGTAGGCCACAGTATTTTTTTAGTTTTTTTATTTTATTTTATTTTTTTTTTTTGACAAAAATCTGTAAAGATATAAAGAAACAAACAGAATTGTCAACAACAAAATTCAAATATTTCACATATTCATGTAAGAAATTGAAAATTAACGCAAATCGAATGCCTTGTCGAAACGATGTTAATTCAAATCAAATGACAAAATATAATAAACGACCATAAAATTTAATCCGAGTGTTCTCTAAAACGATACGACAAAATGTGCCAAGTGTTTAAGTAAACAAACAGCACACATGCGACACGATTATGACAAACGATCAGTCAAGTCGGCCCCAGGAAGGCGGTTTAGTCAGCAGGGAAAACTTTTTTGAAGAAATGTCAGTTATGGTAGAAGTTGTAGAAGGGAACTCTAGGTATAACAAAAGGATCAAGAAATGATGTGTCAGGTTAAGAGTGAACTGAAAAAATAGTTTAGAAAATAAGCAGAATCAGCACTATTCTTAGTAGTTTGATCTGTTTGAGTTATAAAAGAAGGCTCTAAAATTAGTTCTTTTGTCTTCATCAGTTCTATCTAATTCATATCATATGAATATGGGAGCGTAGCTACCTAAGCTATAGGTTTGTATACTTTTATCATACAAAATTATTATATTAAAAGTATCGACCATATGTACCCCAACTTCATCATGTAGTGTACAATACCTAAACACGAAACCACGTTGACAGCGCGTATGACACAAAAGTGAAAAAGAAAACCAATTAAACGAGCTAATCAAATATTATTGTCATTAGCACTCTACGGAAAAAAAATTTAAACGGCTTATTAGCAGTACCATTTAGGTGTTTGTGTCAGTATTTTTTTGGCTATTGTGTACACAAACGTACGAGTATATGACAGTTCCATAAATTTGTATACTCTACAAGAAGAAGTTTCACATAATTTTAAAAAGAACTAAAGTGCAACGATATACAAGGTAAATGGTTTATATCAGCGGTGGGCAACAAAATATTACTAAAGTGCAGAGCAACAACAAAATCTTAAAATTTAAAGAACAAAACAAAAGCCTCATTTGGGTCCCAGGGACATAGAACTCACGAGACAAGGCTCTATCACCAAACTCCTTTTGCTTTAGGGAAACCGTAGGTATGCCTATGGCTACGTGCACGCTAATCATACAAGTTTTTGACGAGCTTCTGCTTAGCGGAGAAAACTGGACAGTTGTAAGAAATATTACAGGTCAATGGCAGGTCGGCTGCAGAGACGAGAAAGAAGTTGAATCCGTCTTACACTTCTTCTGCTCGTGTCCTGCTCAGGATCGTCGAAAACAGAAGTTCCTAGGCTTTTACTTCCTAGCAAATATCTTCGAGCTTTCGGTTATATCTCCAAAACTAATATCAGAATTCATCAAGGCATTATACATAAGGACCTAGAATGGTATTATTGTGACTTTAACAGCAAACAAAGAATGAAGAAAATCTGCGTTGCCACTTGAAACGTTCAAGTGGCACGAACTATAAGCACGATCATGCACGAATATGTGACACTCGACCAATTTAATCAAATATTCTATGAAATTTATATTACAGCTGCGATTTGGAATATCTATTTAACACTACTTTAAAGCCAAATTAACCCATTCAAGCCACACTGAAAACTAAAAAAAAAAAAAAAAAAATTAAAAAAATAAAAATAAAAATAAAAAAATAAAAATAAAAAATTAAAAAAATAAAAATAAATAATAAATAATAAAAAAAAAAAAAAATAAAAAATATAAAAGAAATAAATAAATTTAAAAAGTGTACGTACGTACATGTTCACTTAATTGTACTTAAGGTCGCCTGGATGAGTCCTAAGATTTAGCTACATCTATTTAAAGGTGTACCCTTTTTTATTTTTTTCCGAATTTTTTTTTTTTTTTTTTTTTTTTTTTCTTTTTTTTTTTTTTTTTTTTTTTTTTTTTTTTTTTTTTTTTTTTTTTTTTTTTTTTTTCCCCAACAGCTAATACCATACATATTTTTAAAGCAATCTGTTGATAGAATTCCTATGTACTTTAATGAATCCACCCAAATGAATCTACAGTCAGATGATAAACTCTTTGGCAGATTAGTAGAGTATTTTATAATCCGACGTCAATCTGTCTGTCCATGTTTGTTTGTTAATTTTTTTCATCACTTTTAAACGTCGACAGTTTAAATGCGGTTTTAACTATGCAAACATTGATTTAAATGATTAGCAGAATTATCAGTTATGTATTAAATATCGTTTTCTTAACCAAAACCAAAAAAAAAAAGCTATCAAAATTTATATATAAAAAAAGCAGAACTCGCTGTCTGTCCAAATGCAACCCTTTCATTACTGCCAGCGATTGTATTTCCTCGTTGACATTGTAATTGAATCAATACAACGACGACAATGACACTTGGTTGCCTCCCCCTTTTTCGAGTGGCGACCGTGCCGCCGCCGTGTCCATCACCAGCTGGGACCCCTGGCTACATATTCAATGTTCAATCAAATATGTGCAAGTTTGAACAATGACTTCGACTAGCAGACGGTTTGACTTGCTGTCTGTCTGTCCGTCTCTATCTTTCCTGCGCGTTTTAGTATACGTACATACCTACATATTTCATTTCAGAACTGTCTCCCTGACAGCCTACGAACGTTTTGAGTGACGTACAAAATTATGTCGTGTTGTCGTGCCGCGAGAGACCAGGTTGACTTTTTTTCGTCCGTCGCTCATTCTCATTGGTGCGGAGTGCCATGACTTTGACTTGCGATTTTCGAGTGCGACGTCAAATCAAAAATCAAAAAAAAAAAAAACGCAAGCAAGAAACTTTTCATTAAAAAGTCTTTTGACAATTCCGGTCTTAACCCTTTGCCGGTGAACTGTCGTCCCATTAGCAAGTTGAAGAGTCGCTTAGCCACACACGACTTGACTTTGTCAGCGGCGTGACAATTCCGCATAAATCATAATCCTTGCTTATGGCACAAGGGTTAACAGCGCGACGTTCTCAAGTTGTTTGGCATTATAATCTTCGCTCACGCTCTGGCTGTGGCTGTGGCTCTGGGACTGCGACTGGAGCTGGAGCTGACACTGGGGAACTGACACTGAGACTGGCATTCGGCGGTTCGCGTTTACGTTGTTTTCTTTGAAAGGCACACGTCATGACAGTGTCAGTGTTTATGCCGGCCGGAGCGACCGTCCATGCATTATATATATACACGTAGACAGGCGCTCAGTCAGTCAGTCAGTCAGTCAGGCAGTCACAAAAGGAAGCACTTGAAAAGTGAACATGTTAACGGGGAAAAATAGTTCGTCGCCTCCTTCAATGCCATCCGCCAATCCCACCGAAAGGAGCTCGGCGGTAGAAGGTGCACATTGTGTCGCCCGAAAACACTTGCGCAACGCTCTCCAGCCTGTCAATCCAAATGAATGAATAAAAAAAAAAAAAAAAAAAAAACTAAAGGAGAGAAAACAAAACATAAACGTAAACGTAAAAAAAAAAAGTAAAAAGCAGCAAACGAATAAAGTAAACAAATGGGTGGTGAAGCGGCGCGCAGCTGGCCCAGGGAAGAGGCAGGAGAAGCAGCAAATCGAGCAGAGTCAGGCTCTGAGTTGGTCGGTTTCGGGTATTCGGGTCGCACAATGTTATTAGCCCGTACCAGTTTTTATCCAGGGGCGTTCCGTTCAGACGGCATTAAATGATTATCTGGCTCTGTCATGCCACTAGTAAGATCGGTCGCAAATTATGCGAATTTCCTACTCGAGGGGCTATGTTCTTTAGTTTTTGCTTTTGCTTTTTGTATTTGTCTTTTATGATGTTGTTTTGGGAGTTGTATCTGATATTGAAATGTTACAGAAATTGGTCAGGTGATTGCTTGAGATATGGTACATGATATCGCCATGAATCTGTTTGGAATTGGGGCGGAATTTAAAGTAACCGCAAAGAACTAGGCCTAATTTAATCAGTGCTTATTTTAACTTGCAGTTTGAGAAAAACATGTCCACTTCATTTTATTTAGTCTCGTGAATGAGTCCTAAAATTTGCCTTAACTTATTTAAAAACTGTTCCCTTTTTATTTTTTTCCCTATTTTTTTTTTTTTTTTCGGTTTTTTTTCTTTCTTTTCTTTTTCTTTTTTTTTTTTTTTTTTTTTTTTTTTTTTTTTTTCTTTCTTTTTCTTCTTTTAATTTTTTTTTTTTTCTTTTTTTTTTTTTCAATTGTTCTCTTTTTTTTATTTGTTTTAATTTTTTTTTTATTTTTTTTTATTTTTTTTTTCCTTTTTTTTTTTTTTTTTTAAGATTTTTTTTTCCTTTTATTTTTTATTTTTTTTGTGCTCTTTCATTATTTTTTTCTTTTTATTTTTTTTTTAAATTTTTAAATTATTTTTATTTTTTTAATGTTTTTTTATTTATTTATTTTTTCAATTTTTTTTTTTAAAGATGTTTTGTTCCTTCTTAAATTTATTGAAAATAGCTAAAGAGTCTGTTAACTGTCCTGTGCCAACTTTGCTTAGGCACAACTAATATAGAGCTATTCTTTTTTATTTTTTTTTTTTTTTTTTTTTTTCATTATTTAATTTTTTTTTTTTCATTATTCTATATTTGTTTTATCTTTTTTCATTTTTTTTTTTTTTTTTTTTTTTATTTTTTTCTTTTTATTTCTTTTTTTTTTCTCTTTTTCTTTTTCTTTTTTTTTTTCCATTTTTTTTCTTTTTTTTCTTTTTTTTTATTTGTCGGCTATTTCTTTGGTGATCCTGGCCGAGACTAGAACTTAGAAAATGTGCGCAAAAGTGGCCTACCGTTCTGCAGAAGAACCAGGAAAAGTAAAAACTGTAGGTAATGCATTTCAAAGCTTTTCAAAAGTGTTTCTATTTATATGAAGTATTGTGCCGAATTAAATTTTTATATGATCTGAAAAGAGGCCTTAAAGGCCTGAACTTAGATGAAATAACAATTTAGTTCGTCACAATATTTCATATAATTAAGGAAGCTTTTCAAAAGCATTGTGCTTCCAAAGCTGCTTAAAAGTGTTTCTATTCATATGAAGTATTGTGACAAAATAAATTTTTATAGGCCTTAAAACGAAAATGTTAGTATCACACATTAGAGTAGAGTATTGGAAAGATGGTAGCTAGATCTTAAGTGTCGTTATCTTTTGAAGTATCAAAACCCCTACCTAACCTAAGCCAACAACTAACTACTAACCTAACTTGATCTAACACAACTAAGATTGACAGATAACTTAGAAAATTCTGAACACTAAAGCTAGGGACCGGGAGGTACTTAAAAATAGTGTAGAACGCATAAGTTCAACTTGAAAAACTCGCTAAGATACTTAAACAACTTGAGCTAAATCTAGCTACTAATGTGTTTCACATAGGAAGCAGCTATAATTATGCTGGGGCCTGAGAAGGCAACTTATTAATTTGCACCTCATGAAGCCAAAGCGGAAGTATACCGCGTGATGAGTGATTAGTTATTAGTTCAGCAACTATATCTCTCTCTCTCTCCCTCTCTCGTGTTTTTTATCTGCTCTGGCTGATCTTAGCTTTGGCGGCGGCAGTATCAAAACGCAGAGTCCTGCAGTGCTGTCGATAGGATGAGAAAATAAGATGGCAACAAATTGCCGCCTTGGCTATGGGGTTGCCTGGTATCGTCAGATTGGGTAACATTTGATCGTAAAAGTATCACCGCCGCCGCCACCGACACCGACACCATTGAGCATCAAAACACAACCGCAGGCCAGAGTCAAAGCCGGGGCAAAGTCATGGCCTATTTCGATTTTGTGCAAATCGAAAAAAAAGCATCCGCTGGGAAACGGAATCTGATGCCCTCCAGCGACCACATACGGTGCCACCACCAGCACCACCACCTGTCTCGGCCCGAAAGAGTGCAGCGTCTTTCCTTTTTTTGGATATGGATTAAACCATCATTTTTTTTGTTCCTTCTTAAGAATTCTTCTTCCCTCTAGCCTCCGCCCATTTGTCTAAGCTACTACGCAAATGACTTCTGTAGAATGTTGTTGAATTTTGAAACGGTTTTTATACGCATTAGATTCAATGAGCATCAGTCATAAACTTAAACACTTTAAGAAAACGAAGGAAACACGAAAAACCTGCAATTTGGAAGCAGAACTAAGGTGTCTCTTCTCGCTCTCGCTCCCGCTCTCTCTTGGGGTAAGATGATGATTTCGAGTTTGGTCGGCTGGCTGCACGTTTTCTCACTGCCCTTTGGTTAATATTTACACCTTCCAGAGACGAATCCATCAAAATATGGCAACTCGTTATATGGCTGGGGACCGGGGACCTGGCCACGACTGCCCAGAACGGCAGCCGTGATGAAGCACGCAAAGGGGGTGGGACCAGAGGTTCGCGACCAGGTCCAAGGGAGGGGCACACTTGTCATGTGGCACGACCAAAAAGCCTAGGAATGGACAACGACTTCAACTTGGAGCGGGCGAGTTTAGTTTCTGTTTGAATTTATTTAATGGCATGACAAGGTCAAGACGCCACTACCATTTCGACAGACTACGCAGAGAGGAGACCCAGCACCAGCACTCTACCTGCCTTGCTGCCATGCTGCCTGCGACTCTGACGATCGCTCGAGTTGGGCCGGGCCATAAGTCACAAAGCAATTACAGTGAATTGCTTTCTACACAGACCCTGGGTACCGGGCGAAATAAATGGTGGAGCAGGAGCCGTTGCCATCGCCGTCGCTGCAGCAGCAATAGAGCCCAGCGGCTTGGACATCGCATCGTTGACCAAACGGATGTGAGTTGAATATGAAGGTAGGCAGGCACCAAAAAAGCAACCAGGCAGCCAGGGGCGTCGCATTGTCGTTGCACAGTATGACGGCATATGCATATACAAGTAAATGGGTAATGTGGGTGGAAAATATGTTAATTTTTCTGTACTTTAATGAAGGGTTTCGGTCATCCCAAAATGGAAGATATGCGTGGAGTTGGAGTTTGAGTTTTTTTTTTTGGGGTATTTTGGGCTTAGAAAAGGGCGGTCACACTTTTTTTTTTAGAAAAAGCTAAACCTTATCAGCGAGGCTCGAGTTTTTGTAATTCACTCCGAACTAAAGAAATTTCTTCCGCTCTCGGAACAATGGTAGCAAAGGCTTGCCCACCGCTGCTCTAATGGCATCAAGTGAATAAAAAATGTGGTCACATTATGTTCTTAGTAGTATTTTACACATTAAATTGATAAATCATCGAGAAAAAAACTTGATCAAGCTTAACTAAGCCGAGTTTCCCCATTTAGAACTAAACTCACAAAAATTTTGAAAATAGCGTTTTCTAAAAATCTGTATAAATTGTTATTTTACTAACTAAAACGTCTGCAACTTGAATTTCCTTTATCACCAAAGTTCTAAATGCAGCCACAATATTTTTTTAGCATTCCAAGGAAGTTAAGGAAGAAGGAAAGTATCCAAATCTGAAACACACTTGATCTGCGTATGGTGTACATCTTCTTACACGCCAAAGCATGTGGCTCTATCTCTTATAGTTTCTTAGATCGACGGACAGACAAACGGACATGATCATATCGACTCGGCTTTTGAAAAAATAAATACACTTTATAGGGTCGCATATCATAGAAGACCTAAAATTTAATGGAGATTTTTCCAATCTTTTAAACAAAATGTATGAAATCAAATGTCTTTCTTCCGCCTACTGCGAAAACTTCATAAAGTTTGCTTCATCGTGTAAACCCCGACTTAACCTTGTTCCTTCATTTGATTTGCCAACCTCTAAAAATTTATCTGTTCGAAGTCTACGAATTGGTTTGTCGACCAGAAATTTTGTTGCAAGCCTTGGTTCACAGCTTTTTAGATCGTTGAAGCATTTATTCCTTTATTTTGGGTGAAATAAGACAAATCCGTACTCCTCGGAATTATATGTTTTTCTTCCTGTGGCATGTCGGATATTAATAAAATACCTATGTCTATATTCTTTTCAATATTGAAAAAGCATTATTTCGATAATGATATTTTGTTGACAAAATAATCGATATTATCGATTTATCGATATTTTCAATATTTTTAACAAAAAAATAGACGTTCTCTTAAGTATAATCAGGACTTTTGGTGTACTTCAGGTGTAATTTGTAATTTCTGTCTGAGATCAAAATAAAGACAAAGACAAGACCAACTTCTTATAGTTGAATCCAAGCGCTCCGATGACTCCGAACCTCCTGGTGAAATAACATATGCTAATGCCAAATCGGAAAGCGCTGACAACTTGTCTTTCTCTTCCATCCAGAACTTAAAAATATCAAAAAAATATTCGAGCCGATATCGCGTATCTATACGTTTATATATCGTTTTTCGACAAAAATAGTATTCGTTTACGATACTCGACCCGTAGAAAGCCACAGGGGTAGGCTCAAGATGGGGCGCTCAGCATATCGTCAGCATATTCCAAAAAAATATTGCCTTTGCTTTGACCTTTGTGAAGTAAATAAGAAAA
Organism: Lordiphosa mommai; assembly: GCA_018904225.1. NCBI lineage: Eukaryota > Metazoa > Arthropoda > Insecta > Diptera > Drosophilidae > Lordiphosa > Lordiphosa mommai. The sequence goes on from JAEIFT010000281.1 coordinate 113,245, forward strand.
GCAATGCAAAAGTTACAATATTTTCTGATAGAGTTATTACTTTTGCGGCGATCAATTACTTTTGCTCCACCCCGTATAAGATCTTAAAAAGTGACTAAAATAATTTTCAAAACCGGTTTATGGTTCGGTTCATGTTTCGGTTCGAAAAACTCAAACCTATAACTCGATTATCGTTTCCAAACTTGGTGGATTGATAAATAATGCTGCAAACTGGTCCAGAACCAAATTATTTAGAATCGATTCGGTTCGGTATTTTCGGGTCTTGTAAACTGGACCATGAGTCGAACCTTTTAAATAATTGACCTTTTGTACCTGAACCTGAACCCTTGGTTTGAAAATATGACCCTAAATCGTCCTATTTAAGAACAAGAAAAATAATTCTGAATAATTTTACCATCAAAAAATGTATAAAGTATGGGATCGGTGCATGAGATTTGAGTTCACCATATTTTGATTTACGACGTTTCGACGACAAAACAATTTTGGTTACTCAATTTTGGATACTCAATCTATCATATCTAAAATTTACCAAATAAAATAGGAACCAAGGTGCGAACCAACACCCTCGGGTTCAATGGTTCCGGTTCGTGAACCGAACCATTAATGTGTTCAACTTGTTCGAAATTCCAAGTCAAATCTTCTTTAGAAAATCAAGAGTTTGCAGTCTAAATAAATATAATTATTCAAGAACCAATTTATCTGACATTGAAGTTCCTAGTCATTGGAAGAAAAACGAAGAAAGTCGTGCTTTATGCTGCTCGATCGCCAATTTTCCTGACCAAACCCTTTACTGAGCGCAGCAGCACTCCCTTCAACCCCATTCTGACCCACTTTGTTCATTGGTCCTTCGAGCCGGATAAAAATTAAACTTTTTTTAAATTCATATAATTTTTTTGAAATTCTAGATCTAGTTCCGTTGCTTGAATTATATTTACGCCTTATTTTTTGAATTAAAAAATCAGTCAGTGAAATCAAAATAAAGGAAGTAACTGGTTAATCGGAACTAAAACGTTATTTTTTTTTTGTAGCAGCATTCATTAGCCACCCTATATTTCGATGAAATGCAGCTGAGTTGCTGCTGCCTTGCTGATATAATGAGATATCATTCATTAGCCACCCTATAGTTCCATTAAATGCTGCTGAGCTGCTGCTGCCTTGCTGAGAGACCCTTCGTATCTCCTAGAATACTGAACCCCTTTTCCCCTTTCCCAGCCAAACGACGCTACTGCCTGTTTTGCTGGCATATTCTGGCGTTGGAGGTGGCAACCCGAACCAAAACCTTACCTTACCGTCGTACCCCAAGTTTCATAACACTATAAAGATGAAATTGAAACCGATTACCGCACTCTTGAAAACGATCAAGTACCACGAATGCTCGCGGACACATTTTACTCATGTAATTTTATTGCGGCTGCGAATGATTGGCAATTCTGGCTAAAAGACAAAACGCCACGACGCGTCGGGGCCAGGCCCGAGTCCGAGTCCGCGCTGGCAATGGCAGCAAAAAAACCAGTTAGCGGCGATGGGGATTGCGGATTGGGGATGGCGGATGATGAAGCTTTGTGTTGATGATGCCAAAACATATAAATGAACATGAAAAACAATGGCAACAAAATCAGCAGCCATCGACTGTGAGTTTGAGTTGGAGTTTGAGTCCAAGTCCGAACAGTTAGACGAGACACCTGCCATAGAGACACGGGGGCTTTTTTTTTACTTGTGTTGTGTTTCTTTTGTGGCCGCTCAATTCAAGCCAATCCAATCACTCAGCAACAGCGCACACACACACACACACACACAGACAGTAACTCGCAAGGAGCAGAATCACGGGCCATCATAAAATGTGCGAACGAAAACTCAACCCGCCATTTGCCGCCGCCGCAGTGTCGTAGATCAGCCAGCATCACCAAAAGCAAAAAAAAAAGAAAAAAAGCCACTTATCTCGTCTCAACCTCAATAAGCCAGCGGGAATGGGCACCGGCATCGCTCTCATCTCCACCTGGCCAGCCCCAAACCATGAGAATAAAAAGGAAAATAAATGTAATGCCGCATAAAAATAAATAAATAAAACCTTTCAGACGCAACCGAAAATTCACACATACCACAGAGGAAATGCCAACTGAGACGGTGACGGAGAACTTGAAAAGGAGCTTCAAGAGCAGCCAGCAGAGAAGGAGCAGGAGGAGCAGGAGGAGGCGGATCCTTCACATAAAGAACACAACAAGAACAAAAATACTTGTGCACATGAAAGAGCTCGGGCAGTCAAGAGAGAGAGACAGAGACCGCAGACCACAAGATCGGGCCTCAAAATCAGAGTTTAACTGTTTTTAAATGCCGAATAGATGTTAGGGAATCTGCACTGGAATTTGTTGATATCTTAGAATCTGAAGAAGCATAAATTGGGAAAGTACTTAAGAGAATGGGGAGAATACAATTAAGGAGGAAATGATCAGTGATTGTTAAAAAAAATTGAAGTTACGCTTTAAGAGCAGCATTTTTTCCTCCAGGGTCACAATTTTTCGATACATCTATCATACAGGTTTTTAAGGAGAATAACGTTTTTACTTAAAAATACCATTTAATGGAATCTAGTTTCAAATACATGGGTTTCCTTTAAAGCAGCGGTCGGCAATGGGAGCAAAGATGTTGCCGGTACCATCTAAGAAAATGATCGTAAACGCGTTCTCTTCTCACTTATCTTCAAAGGTCAGAGGTCGTTTCCACGCTGTTTGTCGTCACACACTCACATGCACAAGGGGGAATTATCTTGGTGTGGCGATCATTCAAAAACTTTTATTTTATAGCTCACATATTGTCAGTGTCCTAATCATGGTACATAATTCAACCTTGCACATACATACAAAATTTGTGTACTTCCCCCAACGCTTTCGCATCTTACTCCCACACTTAGCAAAAGCTTTCAGTTGTCAACGATATCTATTGGTTCAATGTCAACAAAGAACTTTTGCTAGCTAACCGAAAAGAGCAAGATGTATCTATTGCAGGTGTGGCGAACAATAATTTTTGTAAACTTGAAGCATTTTGCTAAATGCCCAAGAGTGAGACAGACAACGTTTGCATGCATAGCAAACTGGAAACTTGTAAGCAATAAAAGCTTTAGAATGAGCGCCGCACCTGTAATAGATACACCTTGGGAAAGATAATTTCAACGAAGGAAAGGGCACTTGAGTTATATCAGCGTTTGTCAAGAAGATCGAGGTGAAAAATTTAAATTATAATGCGACGCAGAGCGGCTCTGAACTACTTCATTGAACGCTAGAAAGCGACTGATTGGCTCTGCATTCGTAAGTGTGACCAGTTGCAATTAAACAATATTTTATCCTTGGAAGTAAATTTTCCCAAATGAGAAAATAGTTTATAGAGCTTGCTTATAGAAACCTTCGCCCAATATTTTCCGATTTACAAACCGAATTTTAAACCGATTGGCTAAAAACTAACGTTTTTCCGCCCTTTGGAGTGGATTTTCCCGAATAAAATTTTTTGTTATTTATTTGTTTTTTAAGCTTAGAAAACAAAATTCCAATATACTGACTTAAAAAAATAACGTGTGGCACTGAACCAGCGAAAATGCAGACATTGGGGGTGAATTTTCCCAAATATAAGTTTTTTTTTCCGATTTACAAACCGAATTTCATAAAGTAAAAGTAAAATTGGCTCTTACAGCCCCCCAAAGGGCCAAGCCGAACTTCTCTCAATCCCTTATCTCAATTTTATATAGATCGGCTAAAAAAATAACGTTTGGATCTTATTTTTCCGCACTTTGGAGTAAATTTTACCGAATCAAATTTTATTATTTATTATTTATTTGGTCCATTGAGCCTAGAAACCAAATTTTTAATATACCGGCTCCAAAATAACGTTTGGCACTAAATCTGCCAAAATGGAGACATTGGAAGGTGCATTTTTTTTTTTTTACCAGTTTTTTAGGTAATTTTTTTCCAATTAACTTGGTGTATAAAGCTTACAAACTGAATTTTATACAGATCGGTTAAAAAACACCGTTTTTCCGCCCTTTGGAGTCTATTTTCCCGAATCATTTTTTTGGTATTTGTTTGGCCCATTGATCTAAGAAATCAAATTTCAAATATACTGGCTCAAAAATAACGTTAAACACTAAATCTGCCAAAATGGAGATATTGGGTGGTGCATTTTCTTTTTTTCCGACGTTTTGGAAGAATTCTTTCCATATATAACTTTTTGTATCCGATTTACTTGGTCTATAGAATCGAATATTATGCAGAAGAATGTTTGGCCCTCATTTTCCGCCCTTTAGAGTGGATTTTTCCAAATGAAAAATAACGTTTGGCACTAAACACGCCAAAATGGAAACCTTGAGTGAGGATTTAACCAACTTTAAGGTTTTATTGTACGATTTATTTGATCAATAGAGCTTACAACCCAAATTTTATGCAAATCGGCTCAAAAATAAGTGATTTTCCGACCTTGGGGAAGGATTTTTCAAAATCGGATGCCGAAGGTTTAAATGGTCATCCCATTGTACCAGGAAAGAAAATGGAAGTACTTTATGTATAGAATGTGGCCCCATTTACCGTATCGAAAGCATTTTCCCTCGTTTCGACAATTCCCAATTTTTTTTGACCATAAAGGAATGCGTTGTCATCCCGTTGTTAATGTTGTCTTCAACTCGGGCGGCAACTGCTTTGCCCTCCCGGGAATGGGACTAATCAACATATCAGCACGCTGGCTGGCTCAGAAGGAGTTATTTGGCCTGGCCTGGCCTTGCGTGTCTCCGTCTCCGTCTCTGTCTCTGTCTCTGTCGTCGTTCTCGTTGTCGTTGTCGTCCCATGCGGCGTTGTGGCAATTGCAGCAGATAATGGCCAAAGGCCTGGATCATGGAGGCGGGCGGGCGGCCTAAAGTTGGCTCACTCAGCTGATGCGTGCTTGGACTCGGGCTTGTCATTAGCTCACAGCTGCCAGCGTGAGCTCAATTACAGGCGCTGGACGGGGCAGGAAATCGCATGCTATTACAAATTGTCCACATCAATAAATACATATGTAGAAACGGGCATACATACATACATACATACATATATATACGAGCAAGTATAATTGCGACTCATGTCACCGTTCCCTCATTAGTCCAATCGAGAATGGATGGATGGATTGGAATTGGAATTGGAGGGGCACAAAGTTGACCTTGGGCCAAAGAAATTTGATTTATCTATTAAGATATCAAATGGTTATCTCATAACTTCGCTGGGTTCAAACTAATTGTAGGTCTGTATAGTTCGTTTTAAGCCAAGCCGCCTGCCTCTGGCCATCATCAGCCGGCTCGTTGAAACTGAGTCTCTTCCAGTCTTCCGACTCGCAGCTTTCTTCCACATTTGCCCCTCATGGAAACTGTTTGGCATGCGTGATAATTTGAATATAAAAGCATATTAAATATGCGATGCATCAGGCTGATGTGAAATGATGACTACATCAACCGAAAAACAACAACAACAACAACCACACAAAATGCATAATTAATTCACTTGCCACAGATTTTGTTCCCAGCAAAATGTCAACCTATGCCCCGCCGCCCATGTGGATGGATGCAGGCAACAATGATCGCTTGAGGAGCAATTAAATGCGGCTTTACGATGTGAAAAGAAGCCATTAAGGTCGCGCATGTCACAAATTAGCCAAAAATTAAAAACATTTAATCTTTCGAGCCCAAGCCAAAGAAAATACCCACAAAGGCACAACAACACAAAGCAACAAACTAAAAAAAAAATTAAAAACAAAGAAATAATAAAAAAATAGAGACAAACACAGTCCCCATCACCTGAATAGCCCCATCAGTCATTCTTGCACTCATCTGCATAAAAAAAAGGGAAGCAAACAAATAATAAAAAATACAACAAAAAAATGAAAGCAAAAACTAGAGCAACTTAGCGACATGTGAACAAACAAACAACAAGGAAAGAAGCTGAAAAAAAGGTTACCCTGTTTATTCATTAGCCACATTTATACATCAATCAAAATGATTTAATTAAATGCACTTAAAGCTCAGATTAAGCAGAGAAGAATTATGAAAACCCGAAACCAATTAGGCTGGTCGGATTTTGTCAATTATTACACTTTGAGTATTTTCTAATATATATTCGTTCTTTATGTACCTCACTTATCCTTGCCCAACCGCAAGGTATACCTCCTATAGCCGTTACCATCGAAGGTTTCAAGTCGTGATACGCCCTTCTTTACTTCTTCTCAACTGTCGTCTTTGAAAGAACAAAAATGGAAGAAGCTGGTTGGAATTACCGAATAGATTCGCAATGTTCTGACAAGTAGATTCTCCCTTATTCTAATTGCCTAAAAAGATCTTTATACACTCGCTTCGTTATCCTGTATAGATCCTTCCTGGTATTCTTTTCCCCTGTTAAAAAGCAGTCCTTCAAACTTCTTACCACGTACTCGATTTCCGATACTTTAAATACTCTAACTATATCTCTATGCATAATAAAAATCAATTGCGACAGCTTGAGAATCGTTTGACCATTTGAAATATTTTTGATTTGTTTTAAACCAAGAAACAGATGGCGTCCTTTCTATTACCATATGGCAATCCAGTCAGCCATCTATCGATTACTTTCCTCACGATTAATTTGCCTAAGCTTGGTCCATCGCTAGCGAGGCTGTCAACATCTCCATCAAAACGACTTAAAGACTTACCAATAAATATAATTAAAGAATAAATATAATTAGTGAATTAATAACCGACTTTTGATTCCCCAAAACTTTTAACTATCTAAGCCAGAGGACGATGGTTGAATGGGAGCTATAGGATATTTTTATTCGATTTTGATCAAACTCGTTAAAAGTGTGTGTTAGCAGATAATATATATCCATGATTAACAAGTATAAAGCAGCTACCATTAAATATGAACAAGTTTTCCTCACTAAGACCATTTTTCGAAACGAACGATTGTATAGCGGCTCTAGGATATAGTGGTCCGACTTAAAGCAAACTGGACTCAGCCTAGCAAAATGTTGTCCGAATTCATAAAACTCGACTAAGTTTTATCTTTTTATTGGTTTTTAGAATTTTGAAATCGTTGCAAAAACAAAAAAGTTATGAGACTTTAATTCAGTGTAGTGCGCGTCCGTATAACGTGTGCATAGGCAAAGATCGCTGTAGCAGTGACGCGTCTCGACGACGCACACCGACACTTTAAGCTCCCTGCGCTGCAGAGAATTTCGTATCGGTTGCCACGCACACATACATAGCTAAAATGTGAATGTATTTTACCCTACACATATTTAAAAAAAAAATGTGAAAACAGTTTATCGATAATATCTCTATAACAGGTCAATCGATTTTTCGTGTTTAGCGGACCAAAATACTTTAGAAAAAGTTGGGAGAATTTTTTTTAGCATTTCTTATCATGAAGTTTTAAACCCCCGATTTGGTTTAAATCATGGTTTTTGAAGCAAGTTGAACCACGGTTTCGGTAGGCCTTTTTTTTTTTGTCAATTTCACAAACACACGATATGAGTATTTAAGTGGAGGTACCCTTTGAAAAAATCTAAAAAAAAAACGATTATTGATAATATATCGATAACTAAACGATAGAATTTTTTTCGTAGCGATTTGTATTTTTATTTATTCAGTTTTCCTAATGCTTCAAGTACAGAGACTTATTAATTTTTCGCGTTAAACGGCCTTTTGTCGACTTCCATTTTGTTGAGCATTGTATTAAAAGCTATGATATTTTGAGTGATATTTGGTAATATGTTGTTAAATAATTTATCGTTTCAAAACCGGTTTTGAAACACTTTAAACTGGTTCAAAAGTGGTTCAGTGTTATATCTCAAAAAATATTGAAGCTTGGAACTTCAAATTTGTTGTGTAAGTTGGTAATATGAAGAGATATATCTTCCCGGATAAATACCGGTACCGATCAAGTTATCGGTTAGATTTTAAAGTGATTTAGAACAGCTCTAATCTAAGGACTTATTTAAGCAAAAATGAAACGGTTTGGGTGTGCGGGTTGGTAATATGATGTTAGATATTTTCTCGGATCAAAATCGGTTCCGAAACAGTTTGAACTGGTTTAAAAGTGATTCGCTGGAATATCTTAGAGAATATTAAAGCTTTGAACTTCAAACTTGGTGTGTAGGTTGGTAACATGTAAATATATACCAGAACCAGTTTGAACCGGCTCAAAATAGTTCAAAACCATATCACAGGATAAATTCAAGCAATGAACATCAAATTTTGAATTGATGTTAGATAATTTCTCGTATCAAAACCGGGATCGAAACACTTTGAACCGGTTCCAAAGTGGTTCAGTTTCATATCTCAGAAAATATTGAAGCTTTGAATATCAAATTTGTTGTGTAAGTTGGTAATATGGAGAGATATATCATTATTTCTAGCATCAAAACCGCTTACGAAACCCTTTGAACCGGTTCAAAAGTGATTCAGTGCTAAATTTCAGAAATTTTTGAAGCTATATATTTTAGAAATTTGGACTGAAGATTTTAAAAATGGGATTAGACATTTTAATAGTTCAAGCTGGGTTACGAACCAGATTGGACCGATTTAAAAATGAGTCAGAGTTATATCTCAGAAATTTTAGAAGCTTTGAACTTAAAATTTTTGATGTTGGAAAATTTTAAGTTGGAAATTTTGCCGCCTTTAAACTAGTTTAGAGCCAGATCGACCCGGTCAAAATGTAGGAAGTGATTTCCAACCGCTTGAAACTTGGTTATAAACTCTCTCATAATGGTATAAAAAATTTTATTATATTGTTGAAAAGAAAGAATCGTATTAACACTATTCTTAGACCCGAGCGACGACGGTTATATAGCCGAAAAAATAAACATATTAGCACTATTCTTAGACCCAAGTGATGCCGATTGTATAGTCGAGCTTCTCTCATTTTCTTGGCTTGGGTGCGAATAATTTAGACACCAGAGAGAATGGGTACTTAAATTAGAAGCCTACTTCATATCTACCTACAGCAGAAACCAGTTATCGAAGAAAGTGACGAGTACGTTAAGGCTCAATCAATGTTTTACTAGATGTGGTAGATATCGTAAGACTCTATTACTATCAACACTTAAGGCAGATTTCTTATCTCCTACATAGCACTATCTGTCACATAAACACATAGCAGCTATCTAGAAGATGACAAATCGGCCCTTAAAATATGTTTCGAACGCGAGTCATAAATTTGTCACAATTTCAAAAATTAAATGAGTAGAAAATTTAACCAACATTTGGTTTCTAATTCCTTAACCAGCAACGTCTCATTGGCCACTCAATTGTTGCTACAAATAGAAAGTTGACTTTTACGCTAAAGCATTACAACACGAAGAGGACAGGAAAGGGAGGCGAAACTTACTTAAAAATGATGCTCCAGCATTTTGTGGCTAAGAATTGTGTGTGTGTGTGTGTGTGTGCATGGATTAATGCCTCATTTGTACCCCAGAATTGTGAGCTAGACAATCGATGTGGTTAATGCAGGCGGCGGCAATGCTTTAGGCTTCAATTAGCATTTCACATTTGGCCCAAAGACTTAGGTCCGACTGTCAGATGCGCGATGCGATGCTGATTCATGTGTATTAATAATTATTTTGGTTTCTATTGACCTTGCCGACTGACTTGGCCAGAGATGAACTTCTCTCACGGCCTCGTGAATTGATTTTTTTTATTATTATTTTTATATGAATTATGAAAAATGCTTGTACATGAATTATGTATGTGTGTGTGTGTGTGTTGCAGAAGTGCGAGCTTTACGCATGTTTCCGCAGACAATGGAACAATTTGATTTTGCTTGTTATTTTGCCAGGCTACAAAAAAAAAAACACAAATAAAAAAAATTGCTCTGAGCCGTATCTGTGTATGTAAGCTGGTTTTCTACCTTGAACCGCGACCCCCTGTCGATGATGAAGCCGTGAGAGACCGAGAGACTGTGCGGACTGTGCGGAAAAGCGACTACGATTTGCGATTGCTCGACGCGCTGATTGACGACGAGTTGTCAGCAGACGCAAAGCCATGATGCAGGTCCGGGATTGTAAAAAAAAAAAAAAAAAAAAATAGATTTATTTTTCCATTTGTAAGTGTGTGTGTGTGTGTGTGTGTGTGAGTGCAATCAAATTGAGCAGCTGACAATTGTGGATTAGCTTATCGTTGTCACAATCATTGCATTTTGCTTGGCATATATAGTAGAAGGAACACTTAACTGACAGACTAGCTCAACATTTAGACTAACCCCAAAAGTATGCAGTATGATTTTTGGTTTTATATAGTCTAAATTAACCGTTTTTTGTTTACCTAAAGGTCCAAGGTTTAAAATGCTCACTGAATGATTGCTTCACCTGATATGACGGAAATAAATCTGCTGAGAAACTGGCTTGATTAGGTACCACCAACGAGCTTCTTTCAGAGAAGAGCACGATAGGGATGCCTATGGCGACTTTTAAGCTTCCCACAAAAGCCGAAACACTGCGTCTCGCTATAAATCGGTAAAAAAAAAACCTATCCTCTTGTGCAGTATTAAGACTTCTGGTTGGAACCCTGACAGGTAGACTTCGGTAGAAGCTGTAGATATAAAGAAGAAGAAGAGGAAACAGTACACAACACCTTCTCTGGCATTGCCCTGCCCCGAGTAAAAGAAACCTAAGAATTCTTGGTCAATATTTTTTCCTTTAATGGTTAAAATTATCCTTTAAGAAATTTAATTTTTTTCCATATCGTTTGGGTACAAAAACGTATTGAATTGAGTATTAAAAAGTTGCACATTTGCTTTTTTTTATACCAAAAATGATGACCATGAAATTTGCAATAACAAAAAGCTGCTGCCTAGAAAAAATATAAAATGGTCTCTTAGTCGTTTGCTCATAAGCGTGTTGGCCAACTACGTTGAGACGTTATTCTAGTCGTGTTAAGTGCAAGGTCTCGAGTTGCATCCCCAAGGACATTTTTTTTATTTTTTTTATTTTTTTTTTTATTTTTTTACGTATTAAGTTAATTTTCGTTTGATCGAAGTGAAATTGATATGAAAAAATGGGTTGAGACGTCATTCGAGTCGTGTTAAGTGCAAGGTCTCGAGCTCCATACCCAAGGAATTTTTTTATATTTTTTTAATTTTTTTTTTTTTTTAACTTTTTTTTCATTTTTTTTTTTTTTTACTTATCAAGTTAATATCGACTAGATTTCGAGCGAGATGGACTGTGTCGAACATCAAAATTTGCAATAACAAAAAGCTGCTGCCTAGAAAAAATATCAAATGGTCTCTTAGTCGTTTGCCCATAAGCGTGTGAATTGAAAGACTGTGTTGAGACGCTATTTCAGTCGTGTTAGGTGCAAGGTCTCGAGCTCCATATCCAAGGTTTTTTTTTTGTTTAATTTTTTATTTTTTTATTTTTATTTTTTTATTTTTTTTTTTTTTTTTTTGAGTAGTAAGGTAATCTTCGTCTTATCGAAGTAAAATTAATAAAAACAAACAAGGTCTCGAGCTCCCTACCCAAGGAATTTTTATTTATTTTTTAATTTTTTTTAATTTATTTTTTTTTTTTTTTTTTTTTTTTTATATTTTTATTTTAAATATCAAGTTAATCTTCGTCTTATCGAAGTAAAATTATTATAAAAAAATGTGTAAATAACTGCCATTTCGTATCAATTTTTTTCTCTGTGTGGTCAACCTTTCGAAGATATCCGAGTTAGAGATCCCAGCTGTACTTAGGTTCATTCTGTCCCCCCTCGGAATTAATAGAGTTTACGGGAATATATATATGGCATTGCAATGGGCCCAGTGGGCCTAAGTGGGAGAGTTACTTATTGCTCTGAGTCATCGCATCCTAACCTTACCTAACTGGAGATGGACGCGGGACAGACCAATTCCAGAATATTACCTGAATATCCTTATATCTCGTACAATTATCGACCTAGATTAATCATAAAAGCCATTATGGATTCGTTATAACCTGTATTATCTAGATGAAACGGACTTTTTTCAATATCAGTCCGCGAGAAACCTTTTCTGGCCTTTAAAAAACCCATTCTGAAGACCAATTCTAGAATATAACCTGAATATCGGGTTCGAATTTTCTGACCCGAGCCCATCTTTACTTATAACTCCACTGATCGCTCTCAAACTTAAAGGACTTGAAAATTGTCTCATACTTGAATCCAGGAAGTTTTCTAGACAAAATTAAATTAAATGATTCTAATATGAAATTCTCTACATATTTCAAGAAAAAGAATTTCTTTGAAAGTTCTTGTTCTCTATTGTTCTCTGACTGTAAGCAAGTGCAGTATAATCCCTCTTAAGCCCCAAAAATTTGTTTAATTTTCCTTTTTTTTTTTTTTTTTTTTGTCACATTTTTGGGCGCCGCATTATAATGTCTTGTATTTTCTGGCCATTTGCTGCATTCGTTATGGTTATTGTTGGACAATGAGTCAAATGGACAAACTGCCTCTTTCATGCTTGCTTTCTGTTTTTTTTTTTTTTTTTTTTTTTGGGGTAAAAGTCGTCGGTGCCTTGCAAAACGGCAACCACATATAATGGTAAATGTTGGCCAGGGGTAGGCAGAGGCAAGGGGGCGAAGGGGAAAAAATTCAATTTAGTGCCAGCCACAACAAAACACCGCAAAAGCGGCGAGTGCAATAAATTGTTTCATTCGCGGCACAACGCGCGCACCTGACACATAAGCTCCGAATTGTCGTCTTCATTGGAGCGAGCTGCGCTCGATCCCGATACCGATCCCTGGTCAAGAGCTTCGACAACAACAACAACAGCATGTATGTATGTACATTTTGGGATTGAACATCTGGTAACTTGCTGTGCAGCAGCAGCGGCGGCGGCGTTTATAGTGGAGCGAAATGATAAAAAAAAAAAAAAAAAAAAAAATTAAGCAATTCTTGCTGCCAATTTTGCTTGTGTTATTTTTCCAATTTCTTGCTCAAATTTCTTTCCAAGATTTTTTCTTTAGGATTTCTTACTCTTATAACGCCTTTTGGTAGGTACTTCAAACTAGATCCAGGTCTAGAATCAAATCTAATCTAATGTAAACCTCACACTGTTAAAAAAGCTTGCTATAGGGAAAGAATTTTCAAGACAGTTGAAAAATCTAGCTTTAGGGAAAGAATTTTTTAAGAATCTTTTTTAAAGAATCTTGCTTTAGGAAAAGAATTTTCAAGACTTTAAGTATGTGATACTTCCAAATTCAAAACCGTTTGGGTTTATCTAATTATTCAAACCAGGGTGGAACCAATCCAATTTATATTTCCAAAAAAAAAAAAAAAAAAAAAAAAAAAATGTTCTATAAGGGTTACATTATTTTAAAATCAAACTGATTAAGAACGTTTTCTCAATCATCTTCGTACCAAAATTTCGAATATGTTCAGATTCACCCACAAACGAAGAGTTTAAGAAAACCTGCTGATTCACTACGCTAGGTGGCGTTTTGTAGTATTGTATAAAATTCGTGCCCCTGACTTTAGCTCAATAACCACTGTGCCACAAATATAAGCAATTATATGCCCTTTGCGACATGAACGCGAGGGTGAGCCGCTGCAGCAGATTCAACGGATTATGCGATCTGGCGCTGGGCAACAACGATGATGATGACTGCGGCATGTCGCTGGTCGTTGTCCCAGGTCCGTCTGTCCCTGGCTATTGCATCTGCACACATACTCACACACACACACACATGTGTTGTTGCTGCTGTTGCAATTTCATTTTATGCCACCGCGAGGGACTCCAAGTTCAACTTTTGGTCGGACAGAGCGTGCAAAATGATTGCTATCCTGCCACTCAGAGAACGAACAGACAGAGAGAGAGAGAGAGCAAGAATGATCTCTGGCTTGCCCCTGGCTTGGCTTTCCACCTCATTATAACTTGGCTTTACTTTGCTAATTCATGACGAAATATGCTAATTAATAGCCGGCAAAATGCCACAAGATGAACGGGAGACTTCGCGTCATGGTCGGAAATGGATGCGTCTCGTTAGGCTAGAAGTTATGATCGAAGTAAAGGAACCCCCCTCTTACCTTACCTTACCTTACATAATTTATGGTCAGTTGAAGCAACTGAAAAGTGTGAAAGTGCACAACAAAAATCCGAATTGATTAGAGAGAAAAATCTGACAAATGATTGCGGATTTAAGAAACGGTGGCTGGAAAACCTGTCAGCATAGTTCCGTCATTTTAAATTCTGTCAAATGGCCCAAGTCTTTAAGGTAGCTACACTTAGAAAAATTAAGTAGAAGGAAGGAATTAATTTATAATTTATTATAGTTTTTTCTAATTCACAAAATAGTATAAAGCTCTGGTGTTTAACCAATAAAGTAAACGTTAAAAACGAACTAGCGAAAAAGTGTAAATGAGTAGTGAAAGAGAATCAAAAATCTGTTTAAATTTGATTTTCCGAAATTTGAGAACAACATCTTCAATTTGAGTTCGTTTTTTTTTTTGTATTTCTGTTCGATTCTTTCCCTTTTAAGGCATATACTCAGATGACATAAAAATTTATTTCGATACAATACTTCATATAAATAGAAACACTTTAGAAGAACTTTAAAGCTGCATGCTTTGGAAAAGCTTCCTGATTTATATGAAGTAAAGTGACGAATACAGGGTTTACTTTAAAATATTTTTTTAACAATTATTTTTTTTTTATAAATTTTTCCTCAGTGTACCCACGTCTGTTTAAGCACCAGTATGGGGCGCGGGTGCCTATTCATAGACAACGTTATAATCGCTTGTTCGTGAGCTGTAAACACAGGCATTGTAAATTTACACCATGCTTATAATTAGCAATAGAACGGCAGTTGACTTTTCCAGTTGTTATTTAGTGGACACACCTCTCCTCTCCACTCCTCGCCCTCACTCCATGCAACCGCATAAGCACCACCGCTCGTTTACAAGATAACCGATCAGTTTAGTTGGCCTAAGCAGTGCGAAAAATCACAGACCTCAAAAGGTCTCTTCCCTCACGCTGTCCCATGGTTGATTGCCAACAATAATTGTCGCTCAGGCGTTGAATGTTGACGCGTCAACTTTATCTTCTTCATTGGGCTTTAACACCAAAAACTGATGCATCAGTGCGCTCACCAAACACCTGCAGAACCACAAAGGTAAATAACAGACTTACTCTTGTATTTACAAATATGGCCTATACAAAAGGGTTAAGTATCAAAAAATGATAATCATATGCCCTAAAATTGATCACCGTTTGTAAAGAAAACTTGTTTTAAATTAAAAATTAATTTTATAAACTTGTTTTAAAATTAAAAAAATATTTTTTAAAAATAAAATTTTTTTTGTAAATAGTGTTATTTGTCCATCTAAAATTAAAAAAAAATATTTTTTTTTATTTACCTAGACTATGTACTTTCCCGATATTTTAAATCTCTATGGGCGTCTTAAGGATTATCTCAGTGAGTAAGTAATATTTTGCAAAGATTTGCTAAAATTATCCCATATACTGCCAGATGGGTGCCGCTTTTGCTTACACTTATCATCTCAACGGAGTGTTTAACAATGCACCACTCTTATTTCCTAATACAAAAATGAAGTTTCTTTATCAGTTCAGATTAAGTAGCCCATTTAAAGAAGATTCGTCCGTTTGTATTCAGTCCTCGAGGTCGTGAGTTAAATCCAGAACTATTGAGAAATTGGACTAGTGACCCACCGCCGAACCTCTAAGCGCTGGCCTAAACAGTTTCTGAGACAAGTCTCTTAAACACTTATGATTCAGTTCAATCTGGTAAGGATCTGGTCTTAAGCCAGTCAAATGACTTACTCTATAATATTTATCAACCAACACACTCAATTTCAAGTTCAAGCTTAAATCTCTTTAAGCATTTTTTAAATCTGATTCGATTGGGGACATAATTAATAGACAGACTGCGCGCTATCTTGATAAAGTGGCTAACCACCCAAATACACTAGCGATAAGGCTTCTCAGAAGACGGAGAATACATGGAATTAGAGCTAGAAAGCGACTCAAGAGGATCCATCCGTCAGAACTGGCTAACCGTAGGATTTAGCCATAGAAAACACTCAATTCTAAATTCACATTTATACTACACGCTCTTAACACATATAAATATATAAATCTAGAAGTTAAAGTTAGAAAATCAAACCGAATCGAATTTCGGTCCGGTTCCGGTTCTGGTGCGTATTAAAACTAATGTTTCGGTAAAAGGTTCTGTTTAGGTTCTAGTTTATTTCGGTATTCGGTTTGGTACCTTGTTTTTATACCGGAACCTGCCGGTATTTACCCGTATAATTTAAAAATCTTTTAAGCCGAAGATATAATAATAATAATACACAACAGAATGTTGTTAAAAAGAAGGAAAACTCAACATAATAAACTTTAGCCCAAAAAACAAATGTCCTAATAATACTTGTATAATAATTTTTCTGATTTTTAAAATGCAATCCGCGACTTACAAAATTCCGCGAATTTTTTATTTAAATTTTTATATTGATATTTATATTGGTACCTCAACTAAAAGTCTAAAATAATTGGAGTTACAAAATTTGCGGATTTTTGTAAGTCGCGGATTGAATTTAAAAAAAAATCAGATAAATTATTCTGAATTAAATTATAAATAAGAAAGAAAATAAGAAGGTTATTCCTTCCTTGTTATTTACTTTGTCGGAAAAATTAAAAGCTTTAATTGAACATAACATTTAATGCGCAATAAGGTGGAAAAATAAGTAATCTAAAATTTTGGACTATTTGGACTATGAAACTCACAGATACTATTTCAGAATCGTTGAATAATCTTCTTCCTCGATTCTTTTTGCATTACAAATATTTGTATGTTACTGCAAAAATGGTTGAAAATAATGAAAATGTTTATTGATTTCGAAAACGACTTTCGTTTTGCGAAACATTCAAGCAACCATTATGTCGTTACTAAACAAACTTTTTTTTCCCCTGATTTGAAATAAATCTCCAAGCGCTAAACACCACGAACGTTACATAAGTAATAGATTAAATGTGCGTCCGAATTTAATATTATTAAATTTTTGAAAAACATTAAAGCAATTATGTTAAGCTGGCTACGCCCTTGGTGATGTTTTAGGAAGCATCTCCGACCCCATAAAGTATATATATTCTTGATCTGCATTATTAGCCGAGTCGATTAAGCCTGTTTCTATGCTTTCTGCTCCCTTAGTTTTAAAGCTAACTTGATCAAACTTTGCAAAAAGTTTTTAAATACATATAGGCTGCACATTTGAAGGAACCAGCTGGATCGGTTGACTATATCATATAGCTGCCATAGGAACG
This sequence comes from Lordiphosa mommai, assembly GCA_018904225.1. NCBI lineage: Eukaryota > Metazoa > Arthropoda > Insecta > Diptera > Drosophilidae > Lordiphosa > Lordiphosa mommai. Next base: position 130,521 of record JAEIFT010000281.1, read on the forward strand.
ATGGGTCGAAAAACTTGTTTTAGTGAGAAAAACTTTGTTGTTTTCCTTTGTAGCGACACTAAACTTGGTATTTATTGGTTTTACATGCTTCCGCATAATTCTGGATAGTTTAATCAAAATCGGGCGGCTATAGCATATAGCTGTTATAGGAATCATCGGTCCAAAAACCAGTTCTTGCAAGAAAACTTTTTTGTTATTAATGGTAGCGCTACTAAACTTGGTATTTATTTGTTTTATAAACTTCCACATAATTCTGAAAAGTTTCAACAAAATCGGGCTGCTATATCATATAGCTGCCATAGCAACAATCGCTCCAAAAACTAGTTTTAGTGTGAAAACTTTTTTACTTTCCATCGGAATGTCAACAAACTTGGAATTTATTAGTTTTATATGCTTCCGCATAATTCTGAAAAGTTTGATCAAAATCGGTCGGCTATAGCATATAGCTGTCATAGGAACCATCGGTTCAAAAATTAGTTCTAGTGAGAAAACTTTTTTATTTTCCATCGGAATGTCAAAAAACTGGGTATTTATTAGTTTTATACGCTTCCACATAATTCTGAAAAGTTTGATCAAAATCGGAGGACTATAGCATATAGCTGCCATAGGAACCATCGGTTCAAAAATTAGTTCTAGTATGAAACATTTTTTTGTTTTCCATCAAATCGTCGCCAATCTTGATATATATTAGTTTTATATGCTTCCACATAATTCTGGAAAAATTGATCAAAATCGAAGGACTATATCATATAGCTGTTATAGGAACAATCGCTCCAAAAACTAGTTCTAGTGAGAAAACTTTTTTGTTTTTCATCGGAATGTCAAAAAACTGGGTATTTATTAGTTTTATATGCTTCCGCATAATTCTGGAAAGTTTGATCAAAATCGGATGAGTATAGCATATAGCTGTCATAGCAACAATCGGTCCAAAAATTAGTTCTAGTAAGAAAAACTTTTTTGTTTTCCATCAAAGCGACTACAAACTTGATATTTATTTATTTTATATACAGCTTCGTAATTCTGCCAAGTTTGATCAAAATCGGGCGGCTATATCATATATCTGTCATAGCAACAATCGCTCCAAAAATCAGTTCTTGTAAGAAATACTTTTTTGTTATCAATGGTAGCGTCACCAAACTTGGTTTTTTATAGTTTTTTATGCTTTCACATAATTTTTAAAAAATTGATCAAAATCGGAGGACTATATCATATAGCTGTTATAGGTACAATCGGTCCAAAAACTAGTTCTAGTATGAAAAACTTTTTTGTTTTCCATCGTAAAGTCACCAATCGTGGTATATATTAGTTTTATATGCTTCCGCATAATTCTGAAAAGTTTGATCAAAATCGGAGGACTATATCATAAAGCTGTCATAGCAACAATCGGTCTAAAAACTAGTTCTAGTATGAAAAACTTTTTTGTTATCAATGGTAAGGACTTTAAACTTGATATTTATGAGTTCTATATATAAATACATAATACTAAAAAGTTTGATCAAAATCGTGCGGCTATAGCATATAGCTGCTTTAGAAACAATCGTTCTAAAAAATAGTTTTTTTTTTGCCATTTCCAATAATTTAATTTAAATCCATATAATTTCAGAAAGTTTGGTCAAAATGGGTGAGAAAAACTGTTTCATATTCTCCCAACCTTTATTGGTCAAAATTTTTGTTGTGAACCCTTGAACCGTAGCTGCCCGTAGCATGATTTTTGGTTAAAAAGCTATAAACGCAAATGGAGTGGAATTTCCGACTTTTACTTCAACCATTTCTGGGCCTGCATAATTGATACATAATCTGGCAAAGTGCCAAAACAGAGAGGGGGGGTGGGGTGGGGGAAGGGGGGTTGAGCTAGCTTAAGTACAGACATTCGCAAATACATATAATGTGATTAGCTGCTCACCTGTGTTTTCTGATGTTTGTTTCTCAACACTTCTCTCTCTTGTAATTGCTGTTGTTGTTGTTGTTGTTGTTGGTGGTCGCTTGCTGTGGTTGCGGGTTGCTGTTGCTGCTGTTGTTGTTGTTGTTCTCATCAATGCTTATTTAGTTGTTTTGGGGCGTAGTAGGCACACTTATACATACAAACAAACATACATGTGTGTGTGTTGCGTGTGTGTGTAGTACTTAACTTTTTTTTTCATATTGCAAACTGAAACATTTTTTTTTTTTTGTGGTATTTTTCTTTTTTTTTGTTTTGTTTTGTTTTGTTGGCTTTTCACATTTGCACCTCGTTCTACGGCTTTTGCTGTTATTTGATCACATCATAATTATAATTATGCTTGTTGTTGTTGTTGTTGTTTGTTAACTGCAAGATTTAGATTTGTTTGTTTGATTTATGTATGTGTGTGTGTGTGTGGGTTTTTTTTTGTCGCGTGTTTGTCGTCCGTCCGCTTTGGAAAACGGTTATAAAATCGCACAAAACGTCACGACACAAACACAAAAATTTTTGCGGCTGCGGCAATTTGCTGCTGCCGCTGCTGCTGCTGTTGCTGCTGCTGCTGCTGTTGCCTGCTGCCGCTGTGTTGTCGTCGTATCGTTTCGTGTTGTCGCCATTTTTGCCTGGCACAAAACTTTTATGCACTTTGCACTCGCTCGCACACACACCAACACACACACACACTGCACTCGCTCACTCGCTCTCTTTCGCTCTCACCCGCACACAATCAAAAACCCATTCGGCTACTTGGGCGATCCCCCCCACCACCCACACCCTACACCCCACCCACTCACATTGCAGGGATTCTAAGCAAAAAAAAAAAAAAAATGCGACAATATGCGAAGGCAGCGACGTGGGCAGCGCTGCTTGGCTGCGTTTTAGCCTCGACCAATGACACTCGACGACAATATTAAAGAACACACACACACACACACATACGCACAAGTAAAAAACGAATCACAAAAAACGAAATGTCGTCGTCGTCATCGTCATCGTCGTGGTCGTCGTGCAGAGAGTTGATGCTGAGGACAGAACCAAAAAAAAAGAAAATAAAATATAAAAAAAAAAAAACTAAAGCTTAAGGCAGAGGCCAACGACGACAACGACAACGACAACGATGGGGCTATGTAATCCAATCGAACACATTGGCCGAGAGCGGGTGTTTTTTGGTGCTGGCGCGGGGGGAGGAGTGTAGCATAAAAAAACGAACGCAATTGAATCGTTGGAAACCAATCCAGAGGACGCACGACGATGTCGGCGACACTTTTGTATAAGTGCGAGTGGGACAGAGACACACAATTTGGTATGTTGTTGTCGTTGTTGTTGTTGCTGCTGGTTTGTGCCAGGCCAGAGAGGAAACGAAGAAGCACACACAAGCAAAGAAGTAGGGGTTAGAGTAGGGGTGCGTGTCCAGGACCCGACACACACACACACACACACACACACACACACCCGCACCCAGGCTCTGCCCAGTCAGTGGCGACAATTTGAGGGTAGTCATTTTTTATGCGCGGACAGTACATAGGCAACTAGGTACATACATACATACACATACACACACACATATACTAGGGGAGAGCGCGTGATTAGTACAGGGAGAGAGAGGGTGGACGACAGCTCCTAGTTGACCTTTTGGCACAAAGTTAAACGGAGACACCAGCTAAAGGTCCCGCAGGCAAATAATTTGCACTAATTTTAAGCTTCATTTGTTTAATGACAATTTGTACAAATTAGGCAAATTATTTGCCCAAATTTTTAAGGTGGCCAAATAGTTTTATTTTTGGAAATTTTCAATACTGTTTGGTATTAAATCCACACTTAGTTTTAGCTTCTAAAGCAATGACAATTTGTACAAATTAGGCAAATTATTTGGCCAAATTCTTAAGGTGGCCAAATAATTTTAAATTTGGAAAGTTTCAATACTGTTTGGTATTGAATCCACACTTAGTTTTAGCATCAAGTCCAGCACAATCTAAAGTAAAGACAATTTGCACAAATTTTCATTGAAAAGTTAGGCAAATTATTTGCCCAAATTTTAAATAGGAAATTTTCAATACTGTTTGGTTATTAGATTGATACTTAGTTTTCGAATTAAGTCCAGCACAATCTAAAGTAATGACAATTTGCACAAATTTTTTAATAAAAGTTAGCCAAATTATTTGCCCTAGTTTTCATAGTTTTAAAAATATATTTGGTTTTATACCCACACTTAGTTTTAGTATCAAGTCCTGCACAATCTAAAGTAATGAAAAAATAATTTGTACAAATTTTCATCAAAAATTAGACAAATTATTTGCACAAATTCTAATATGGTCAAATAGCTTTAAATAGGAAATTTTCAATACTGTTTCGTTTTGGATCCTTACTTAGTTTTAGTATTATTTCCTGCACAATCTAAAGTAATGACAATTTGTACAAATTTTCATCGAAAAGTTAGGCAAATTATTTGCCCAAATATTAATGTGGCCGATTAGTTTTAAATAGGAACTATTCAATACTATTTGGTTTTGGATCCACACTAAATATTAGTATTATTTCTTGCACAATCTGAAGTAATGACAATTTGCACAAATTATCAACAAAAGTTAGGCAGATTATTTGCCCAAATATTGATAGTTCTAAATAGAAAATGTTCAGTACTGTTTGGTTTTGGATCCACACTAAGTTTTGGTATCAAGTCCTGCACAATCAGATGTAATGACAATTTATAAAAATGTTCATCAAACTTTAGGCAAATTATTTGCCTTTTGGAACCTAAGCTTTATTCTTCAATAACTTTCACTGTGTTTTTCTAGCTTCCTAGTTTTCAATATTTTTTTAACAACTAATTGAAACTGTTTTTTAATATTTTTTATCAAAATTCTGAACACTTTTTTGGTTTTTCAATTATCAAGATTTTTGTAGTTAAAATCAAACTAAAATCTTTTTCAAATTGGAAAGTGAGATGAATTTAAACTCTTGGATCTATAAATTCGGTATACAAATTGTTGCAATTGAATTTGAATTCTTGACATACTTTTGACATCGAAAACACTTTAATCATATAGACAACTTTATATTTTGCTTTGAAAAGTCAGTTCATACCCAACTCTTCTCCATCTATTTCTCAATCCCGTATGAGACATAGGCATGATACAAGTATGAATATTTGATCCCGTATTTCTTGATCCAAGAGTTTCATCCCTTGATCTACGCACAAAAAATTTTCGTATCAAGTAAAAAAGCTCTTGAATTGACAGACTCAGAACCAAGTTCGAACATTTTTTATTAAATCCAAGATCTCCTATTCTTTAATCAGGAGCTCAATAGTTTCACGCTTACAACAAAAGTTTGTTGGACTCAATACCCAGATCGACCATTCCTAAATTAAAAGTTTAACAGGCTCAAAACCAAGTCCAACCATTCTTGAATCAAAGTTTGCTTGTACTTTTCGCTCAGTTACTGCTTCCCACTTTCCTTGCCTATAAAAAACTAATTGAGATCGAATGTTGGTTGATTTCCAGAATGCAATTTTTTAAAGTTCAAGTAAAAAATTAATAATTTGGCTAAATACTCCAAAATAGGTAATTTTTTGGGCACTTTCTGAACAAAATACTTGAGTATGGATCCATCGCTTCAGTTTTAAGTCACTCACACATTCCCTATTCCCCCTTATAATTGAGGAACAAGAGGTACAGATCTGGCTTTCTAAAAGAGTCAAACATAGGGCATAGATAAGTACCTAAAAGACGACACTGGTTTTCTTAGATGAGTTCGTCTTAATTGTCCATATTATTTCCCGGGTAGGTTCGCAAGCTAATTTTGGTACACTAGATTTTCAACAATAAGTGAAAGTTCAACACCTTCTACCAAAATCTGCAAGCCGATAACTGCAAGTATTATAACTTTTGCTACCACACCGTTTCGAAACTGTTAAATAAGTTTGACGGCAAAAATGTTAAATAATATTGTTCAAGTTTTAAAAGAAGATAATATAAGGTAAGAGAACGTTCGATTGGGGTTCAGGTTCATTAATCAATAAGGTTCAAGAACCGAACCGTTTCTAAGGGATTCTGCTCTAAACCGATTTGCAGCTATGGTTTTTCGAAACATTTTCGAAAATAAATCAATATATGAAGTTATTCGCCCAATAACACAATTGGTTTTCGGAACATTTTTGGTATATTCGAGAGTGCTGAGTTTGTTTAAAGAACATTTATTTATTGTTGCCTACTTTAAGGCGCCCAATGTTTCTTGTTGAGTTGAAATTTTCTTGCAAACCAAAAGCTTTAGCTTTTCAATTTTTGTTTTTAAGCTCAATAAATTTAAAAAAGGATTTCGCTTCAAATTCACTGAAAAAATGGTAGCCTAGCTCTTTAGCTCTGAGATCAGTTTCTACAGATGACGGACGAACATTCTAGTATCAACCCTATTTACTGTCTATTTCTCGATTACAACATTTGCCGAACTTAGTATACCCTTTTACTCGTTAGCATCATTTTTGTAAGTATACTTCAAACGGATTTCTAGGTTTTCGAACCAAAGGGTTAAAACTCTTATATTGTTACGTTATTGTTTTTATATTAGGTGTCATTGTGGAATTGCTGCATTCAGATATTAAAACTAACTAACACTTACATGATTTATTTTTCCACGTAAAATACAACTAGGTACCCGCAAATCGAGTATAAGACTCAATAAAAGAACAATATAAGAGCTTATGACCCAACACTAATCCAAACAATATTCGGATCTAATCTATTAAATTATCCAAGTATAGGAACGAATTCTGTCTACCTTTTCTATTGTCATAGGTTCAGTAAAATTTAGTATGGTAACGTTTTCTAATGTCAGCCGCTGCAATAGTATTTGTGAGTCAGCAAAAAAGAAGTTGTCAATGTGTTGAGCATATTTCAAGGACGAGCTTTAAAGGAAAAGAGGTACAGAACAGCTTTAGAAAGTTCCCTTTCTCAGTTGCCAGTAGCAACTTCTTTGCTCACATTGCCGACTCCTGCTTTAGATTCATTTTTCCAAAGTTCAATAGTTTATGGTGATATTTACAAAAAATAAATTTTGCTCAAAATCAAACACCATTATTATTTCCCAAGGTAGTTTTATTCAGGAATGCAAAACTGGTTATAAAGCGTCTTTGAAAACGGTTCCTATTGGTTCAGAATATCGTTGAGTTTAATAATGTAAAGACTACGATATTGTACAATTTTTCTAAGGTATTAATAGTGTTTCCTAGTTTATACCAATTTTGTTTTTTCAGTACCTTCAAGTTCTTCATTTAACGTTTATACAGAGATTCCTAGACTGACGCTTACTTTAGCTAGGCCATCCGATATTTTGTTTTCGCGAATGCCATTGTAGCTGGGAATCCAATTGGTACGCACCGTTTTCGAAATACTATAGTATATATGGCATTATTCTTAGTCAAAACAACACATCTGCATTTTTATTAGGAGTGCATTCTTATATATGATCAGGTTATAAGAGTTATTATGGGTTGTACCTGATTTCTGTATAATCAAAATATTTCTTTTGAGAATCGATGTTATTTATATACTTTCTAAGAAATCCAGTTCAAAAACATTTGCAAAATTCTATAAGATTCTTTTTAAAAAGTTTGGAAATTCGGAAACGGGATCTGAAGCGATAATATATGAACCGTAAACCACAGAATTGAACCAAGACCGTGGTTCGGATTGCTACCAAAAACCATATTATGAACCGAACCAGTGATTTCAAATGTCTGTGAACCACAGAACCGAACCGCACCTTATTTCCTAGCGGTTTGCATCCCTGGATTAAATAAATCGAGTCACTGTATGGGTAATGGGACATGTTTATGTCTTAGGCTGGTTTCACACACTAATCATTCATTGTGAATAGCTTGTCATTTGACATTGAAAACAAGACAACATGAATGCCTGCTTGATTATCATGTCTAAACCATCGAACAGAGTAAATCCCAGCCTAAGCTTGTCAACGAAAAAATATATTAAAAATTTTGGGCTTGATTTTAAGTTTAACCAAATACGGGTTATCGGAGGAATGTTCGATTGTTTATCGATACTAGCTGATTATTTAATTTATGAAGCTTTGTGAAACAGCACATATGAGCACTTTCAAAGGTATTTAGAGGTTCTACCTTTAAACAAGACACTCCGAGTGGGAGTGATACCAAACAGGAATAGGAATGAAAGTGAAACTCGATTTTATAATGAAGCTGCCTAATTCTTTGTAGACACACAGTAAAATATTGGGTGATAAATAGGGTCAGAGAACGACGTAAAACAAATCCACATATTCCTTCTTCTCCTTCTTAAGATTTTTATTTTCTCGAGTAACACAGGTCATATATATATGTGGAACACCCATATAAGCCAATAGTCCTCAATTTCAGTATTATTTTTAATTCCACTTTTACTAAAATAAAGTGATTTAAAACCAAGTTTCGAACCAGAAATTTTTATGAGATCACAAAACTTGTATGAAATTGATCTAAAATTGTGCATTGGATGGATGCCTTAATTACTCACGATGCAAAATAACAGCGTTCTGAAAATATTCCATTTCACAGCAATTAAAGCGGCGTTTTTGAATTCATTACCAGAAAAAAACAAATACAACAAAAACCACAAAAATCGAAGAATTGTTTCAAAGGTCAGGCATGAGTTGAATTATCAACTTATTGCATTATATAAGTAATAAAATCCTGAAGAAATACGCTCAATGTGAGTTGAAAAACAAAGTTTTTACTTCAAGGAATAAAAACCTGGAGGGATTACTTATACGCCCCGTTTAAATTTCGGTTTTCAAACTTGAAAAACTTGGCTTAAAGATGTCTAACAAATGCAGTTTAGCATGAAAAAAAGTCAAGGATTCTTATTATATACACACAAGATATAACCAGATATGGAAAATTGAATTTAAAATATTTAAAACTGATGGCAAGTTTTTGGGTTAAGTTGAATAGTGCCGAACCGAATACTCTGAATACTTAGTCAGTTTATATATATATATTCCCTTTAGATAGTATTAGTATGGGTTAGATCAAGTATGTATAAAGAATCTTCTATTATACCACTTATTATTCGAAATTAAGCTTAAAAACATTTCGAACTTGGCATAATAAATCTTTATAACTGTTTATCATTTATGATTTATCAGATTTATCAATTATGGGACAAAACTTTCAACACTTTTGTGATAATGGAAATTCATTTTATGAGCCAAACATTTATGAGTTAACAGTTAATCAGGGCTGATTTATCAGTTTTTATCACACAGAATCTCACGCGCTCATCTCTAGCAAACAAAAACCCTTTCGAGTTGTGGGTGTGTTTTGTGTGTGTGTGTGTGTGTGTGTATGCCCGTTCAGGGTGGACAAAGTCTTTTGCTAAGGGGGCGTTCACTTTTCTTTAAAACTTTATTTTATTTTATTTTAATTTTTTTTATATATTTTACGCACCACAAGAAAAAAAAAACCAGAAAAAAACCAAAACAAAAAAATTGTAAACTGAAGAAAGTCAATTGTTAACCACGACGACAACAATCGTGAGCGATCTTCACAAAAGTTCTAGTTCTTGTCGTTTGTCGTTCTTGTTTTAGCGACGGCAAAAACCATACGCGCGCGCAACACGGCAACAACAACAATACAAGAACAAGAACACCAGGCGACAGCGACGACGACGACGACAACAACGACAATCGACGACGATGACGACGACGACGACGACGCAGTAGGAGTATAAGTTGTTGTTGTTGTTGTTGTAGTAGGAGTAGTCGGAGGTGGCAGGCAGGCAGGCAGAGAGACTGCGGCGATTTTTACCCGATTCCGATTGCGATGCGATATGTGCGATGCCGTTGCGGCAAGTCGACTTCACTGTTTGAAATCACGTCGCGCTGCCGTCGCGGTTTGCTCTGCTTGGTACTTGGCGCGCTGCCACTGCCGCTGCTGCTGCTGCTCTGCCTGGGCAGTTGTTGTTTGGCGCTCGCGAGACCGAGCCAAAATAAATACGCACACTTAGAAACTGAGCAGCGGCGGCCACTGGCGGCCAGCACTCACACTCTTGCACATTTGGCGCCGCAATTGTCCATTCGCTCTGTGCGTACGGTATATTGCGGGCTCCCTCTCACTCGCAGGCTCACGCCCATATGGCCAGCCACCACTCACTCTGACACACACGCACACACCCTGAGAGACATACCACACACAGCAAGCAGTTCAATTTGCTGTGAAGGTTTTTTTTTTTTTTCGTTTTTCCCACGTTCGCTCTTTTTAAGAGCTGAAGCGCTCTCTTTGCTTAATTCTCTTATATGCTGTCGCATTCTCTGCACCCTACACAGTTGTATGGGGGGGACTTAAAGATATTAAACAGGAATTTTTGTTTAAGGAAAAAACAAAACAAAATATTTTGATTTTTTTGCCCTTCTAAGTATGCTATGTTTATGAATATAAATAATTAGGGAAATATTGAGCCTTAACATTTATTATTATTGTATTCTTTGACTGTTTTGACCATGCACAATGTGTTAAATTATCAAGTTCAAAAAATAATAATTGAAAATAATAAATAATGCTTACTTTAAGGGCCCCTACTCAACCAAAAAGTGATCCCACTTTTTTAAGACAAGTACTTCGATTATAATCAACCTAACTAAAAACATACTTAAACTGCGTTGCTCCCATTTTCACTTTCGCCAACATTTTGCGATTCAAAACCGGCCTTTGAAACAAATTCGGTTTCTAAAACGAAAGTTTTTGATTATGTTATTTCTGATTTGAAAGTTTTCTAACTTGTACTGAAATCTTTTGAAAAACAAAATTGGCTTTGGAAAGATCTGATAAGAACAAAATTTTATTAAATGAAAAGAAATGCAATTTATTGCTTATACCATATTATTTTACTCTATAAACTTTGAGTTTAGACTGAAATCTTTCAGAACGGTTTTTGAAATCAAGCTCCAAGCTCCCTCTTTTCAATTACGTGGGTTGCTATTTAAGTTTTCGGTCTAGGTCACTTCTAGCCATTTTAGGACCAATTGGCCTTTTCCCAAAAAAAGTTTGGACTTTTATCGATAAAAGCTCCATACAACTATTTCATGTGTGACCACGTTTGATATCGATTAACGATTAATCAAAAACTTACCTCGGCAGAAAAATGGAATTAACTCGTGAACATTTTCGTGCAATCATTTTTCACAACTTTCGACGTGGATTATCACGACAAGAGTGCAACATTGAAATTAAATCTTTGTATGGCGATGAAGCACCATCCTAGAGCACTGTGAAAAATTGGTTTAATGAATTCAATTGCGGGCGACGCTTGCTCGAAGACGAAGGTCGTGAAGGTCGTCCAAAAACAGTCGTTGTGCCAGAAAACATTGATGCCGTGCGTGAACTGATAATGCAAGATCGGCATGTGACATACCGTGAGATAAAGGCATCCTTGGGCATTTTTTCCACCAGCATACATTCGATATTGCATGAACACCTGGGCGTAAAAAAGGTTTATTCTCGTTGGATCCTGCACAATTTGACAATCGCTCAAAAAAAGGCTCGTGTGGATTGGTGCAAAGAAATTTCGAAAAAAATATAATCGTAGTGTTTCCGAAACAAAACAGCAATCGACCGACAATCCAACGAAAGTCATTTGTGGAAGAAGCACTTCGAAGCCATTGGTCGCCTATTTCTTCGGTAAAACTGGTCATGTGGCGACTGTTCCGCTTGAGCAACGTAGGACGGTCAATTCTGAGTGGTACACCAAAATTTGTTTGCCTGAAGTCTTCGGAGAAATTCGAAAAACGAACAAGAGAAGACAGATCGTTGTGCACCATGACAATGCGAGCTCTCACACATCAGCTCACACCAGCGCCTTTTTGACCGCCCAAAACGTTGAATTGATGGGTCATCCGCCGTACAGCCCTGACTTGGCACCCTTCTGACTTCTTTTTATTCCCGCACATCAATGGGAAAAATCCGTGGTCAACGATTTTCGTCGCCAGAAGATGCTGTTGAAGCGTTCAAAAACCATGTTTTGGAGGTGTCTTAATCAGAGTGGAAAAAGTGTTTCGACAATTGGTTTGAGCTCATGCAAAACTGTATAAATCTTGCTGGAGAATACTTTGAAAACCAATAATTTTTGATCATAAATATTCGCGTTTTCATTATTAGGCCAGAAATATATATAGCAACCTTCGTACTTAGGTATTTTTGAGCGCTGAATTAAAATCAATCGTCTGATTTTCCCTGGATCCTTGAAGATATTCAAATAAGTGTGCATAATGCTAGGTGTCCTTACTCTTTGAAGTCTGATGACCATATCAAGTAACCTTTTCATATCACATTGGTTTTTATTATGTATATTGAATTCAAGAGAATACATAGAAAACGATTGCTATCTGTTTTGGTGCAAAACCTTGTATTTTTTGTAAAAAAATACTTTGAAATTTATTTAGAAAAAAAGTAACAAACTTTTATTTTGTACGATTTTTTGACTTAAAAATCGCAGAAAAATTCGAACAAAAAATTCAGACCTTCATTTGTTGCCATATAAATATAAAATACAAGCTTTAATTGGTAGTCGTTAAATTGAAAAGCTCATGAAAACTTGTGTTAAATCGGCCATGTTGATAAATGCCCATAAAAGTATGCTTACTTTTTTTTAATCTCATAATTAATATTAATAATAATTATATTGATTATAATAATTAATTTGCACTGTGCATTCGTTCATATTGTCAGGGCAGTTAGGGCAAATAGAATAGAAATATGTTTATTTTTTATACCAATTCAGGGACATAGCATACTTTTAAGGGCATTTATTATGATACATTTACTGTATATTATAATTATTCTAATGTTGCAAAATTGAAGACTGATTTATGAGTAACTCATGAAAAAAACAAAACTCTCTTTAAATTTTAAGAACAAATTAGTCTAAATTCAAATACGGACATACTTAAATTTAGAATGACATTTTTTTCGGGGCATTTATCATGATTGAATTTTCTGCATATTATTATTATTCTAATGTTTCTAAATTGAAGACTGATTCATGAGTAAGTCATGAAAAAAATAACAAAATTATTTTTAAATTTTTAGAACAAAGTAGTCTAAATTCAAATACGGATATACTTAAATATAGAATGCCATTTTGTGTATTATTATTATTCTAATGTTTCAAAATTTAAAACTAATTCATGAAAAAAAAACAAAACTAACTCAAAATTTTAAGAACAAAGTAGTTTAAATTTAAATACGGACATACTTATATTTAGAATGACATTTTTTCATGGTTCTTATTTTAGTATCAAAGTTTTTTATTTACAGACTATTTGTAAGACTTAATTTAGATTAAATTAAGCTTTAAACGTTTTTAGGATAATACCAAAATGTGCTTAGCATATACCTCGTTTATACACACAAAAATTATCATGATAAATGCCCTTTAAAGTATGCTATTCCATGAATGGGAACTATGAAAGGAACAGTTTTCTTTAATATTTTCCTTAACACTCATTTATTTTGTATAACTATAACCTCTCTGACAATATGAACAAATGTACAGTATAAACTATGTATGACTCTTCCATAACCGACTTGTTCAAATAGATAATAATAAAAGCAAAAAAAGTTTGCATACTTTTATGGGCATTTATCACGATAAATTTTTTGTGTATAAACGTAGTAATAGTCAAACCAGATTTGAAATCATGAATTTCGGAAATTGAATCAATAATTTCATACTTTAAGCAAGAATTTGCAGAATCATTCAACTTTTGAAACGGAATATTCTTGACTTTTTTCTTATGACCGATTTCTCAATTTCAAATTAGCTCTAGCTGTCAGATAATACAACAAGACGAGAACATTGAAGCTGCTAACTTATAAATTTCATTCGAAAGTAGTGCATATTTGTGGCCAGCCTGGCCGAGCCCATTCTCAGCATTCAAGCAGTTGTGAGCAGCGAAAAGCGAGCAGCTAGCGGCCAGTGGATCAGAGAGGGGGAAGGGTCCAAATCAAGTGTGCACTAATGAAATAATTAATTACGAGCACAAGCAGCAAATCCAGTTCCATTCCGCACACACACACACACCCCACTCGCACTCACACACACACACACATACATAAACAAACACTCGGCCTTCCTAGCGTCATCAGAACGTAAACGTTTCGTTTCGTGGGAGCCATCAATATATATCGATGTATCTTTTTTTTTTCTTTCTTTCTTTCTGTATGTAGAACTTGAAGTGCCCCGAGATGGAGGCGACTAGTGTGTCGCATATGGTGGTTGTGGGGCCTTGGGGCACTGTGCATCTGTGGTCCCCACACACAAAACGCACAAATAATCAAATTTAATTAAACCACTTTAAGCAATTCAAGCAAAATCAGTTTCTCGTATTCAAAGAGGCCAATGAAACATTTTATAGATCATCGAAAATGGATGATCACAAAAATTCAAATCAAACAAATTGTCTGGCAAAATTCAAATTGATGGCAACAAAAAAGATGTAAATGCCGTCGGAACTTGCACTTTTGATACAAATTTTTTCTAAAGTATAATTAGCCCACTTGGAAACTAACTTTAATAAGGCTTCAAAGTATTGAAAAAGTTTAAAATAGTTTACCCTAATCTGGGAGCAAGTTTGAGCTACTAAAATATAATCTTAAGATAATTTACAAGGGTTCGCTAGACGGAAGTTGACTTTAATTAATTTTTAGTTTTGTTGGTTGTTTTTTTTAAGCAAATTTAACTTAAGATCAAATACCGTTTAAGCTTACTTCACCTTCTTTAAAGCTGCTTCTGTTTTTTAAGGGTCGATTACTCATGTTATATATAGAGCTATCTCTATCTGTCACCAAGCAACTTAACTCAACTCAAATAGCATCTTACATGTGAGGCAACAAGCGTAAGCGATGGTGCAATGCATGGTTCCGAGCTCACTTTCAATACAAATTGGGGTGGGTCTTTAAACAAAGTCTTTGTATTCTAAGATTAAGTCTGTCATGCGCTTAAAAATTCAAGCTTGAGGCTATTGTACACATTTGAAGCCTTTTTACCAGCTAAATCGATTCCAATGGCTTAACTGCATACAGAAAAAGGATTGTCGGAATGCTTTCGGAAATTTCCGACTAGTTTTCGGATAAACTAAATTTTAACGTTTATACCCAGCGGAATGCTCATGGGGTTGCCACCTTGTGTGACAGAAACAGCTGATGGGTATGGCGCTAGCCTTTCCAACTCATTTCATTTCAAAGGTTCTCACTTAAATCCATTTTGAGATCACATATCGACAAACCAACTTTAATCTTCCGTTTTTTTTCGATCCAAAGCCTAGAAACCTTCATACAGAAAAATATAAGTATCATCTTAGATGTGTAACAACAAACGAGTGCGATGGAGCAGCAAAAATAATCCGAAAATTTCGTATATTTCTTTCTTTGTATTTCAAAAGACTTAGGGCCGAATGCTTATCTTCCAGATAGCTGCTATGTGTCAGATAATTATTAATTTTACTTTGTTATTTGTTATGCTAGGTTTACATTGGGCCATAAAATGACAAATGACAGAAAATGACAATGGATTTCCTTGAAAATAATTGAAATTTTAATCAAAATGACACAAAATGAGGCAAAGTAAACGCAGAAGATGAGAAATCTGCCTTTAATTGAACCAAAACTGTTATAGTTCCTTTATAGTGTATAGTTTGAAATGTCTCATGAAATTGTGGAGAGTATCCATTCCCATCCCTACAAGTTGTGCCCACAATTTGGACTTCTGCCTCTGCTTAAACCCCACCCAAACTTTGAATTGCAAAGGGTGATTTTTATACCTGACGCGTTATTCGTAACAAAATGTTCAGAAAGGTTTGCTATTCTACCATAGATATATTAATGCTGGGTGTACATTGGGTCATAAAATGACAAATGACAGAAAATGACAAATGACAAAAAATGACAAATGACACAAAATGACAATTGATTTGCTTTTAAAATGATTGGAATTTGACTCAAAATGGCACAAAATGAGGCAATGTAAACCCAGTTTTACCAACGAACAGCGCTTGCAAATCATTGAATTTTATTATCAAAATGTAAGTTCCAAAATGTTGTTCCCAGATAAGTTTAATTTATTAAACTCGATCCTGCTTTGGAATTAAATTAGGTTCCAATTGTGAGCTTACTTCAATCTTTATGAGTTTACCGCCGGATAAATGTAATCTTTTCAGGTTTAAAAGAAAGTTAGATCAAATCTATCTTGTATAGCGATATCCGTAACTATAAAGTATGGGGGGAGTAGCTGCATTTAAGCGCTTGTTAAAATCATTCTCAATCTAAAGATATTTCCACTATGAGAGAACTGCTTTGGTACAAGAAAGTTTAAATTTTCCTATATAGTTCCATATTCCGAAATTTCGAGTCGATTTTCGTGTAAACGTTTATATTTCTAGTTGAAATTTTATATTGGTATATGAAATCTAGATTACTCCAGCTGTTGAAACCGATTGCTCAACGCAAAGTGGATTCATTTCGAGCAAAAAGGAAGACGGAATCTACTAGCCACAGATTTGTTTGCCACCTACATATAAAATAATAAAGCTTAAACTCCTAATAGAAACGTTTACACGAAAATCTACTCGGAATTCGGAACTGGGCCGATAATATATATATTCTTGATTACCGTCAACAGCCAAGTCGATATAGCCATGTCCGTCTGTCCGTCCATCAGTCTGTATAAGCAAAACAAGTAGATCTTAGTGATGGAACATTATTTCTTTCTAACTGCAGGCAGATTAAGTTTATTTTTAATGTATGCCACGCCCTCTTCTTGCCATCCCTGCAATATAAAAAAAAACCTGATATCTTTCACAATTTCGAAGCTAGATTGTTCGAACCTTCTAGACATATATTTTATCGATACACCACACAACGTTTCACGTTCAGATGAACTATAGTTGAGTTCTAATTTTAAATAATCCTGTCCATGAGTAACGGGTATATCGAAGTCGAGCAGGGCCTACAAAAACTCAGGCTGCATTATAATAATAATAATAATTATAATTCGTACTTGGTTGTACTTAAACTAAGTACGAATCAGTTTTAAAATTTCAAATTTACCCAAAATGTTTCTAAAATGAAAACAAAAGTTCTTAAATCAAGAATTTATTGTACTCAAACGTTCGAAAACGAAAGGTATATAACTTATACCGTTTTGTACTTTAAATATGATTCGTTCTGGGGTGTACTTAAACTAAGCACGAATCGATCTAATAAGAACGATTTGGGATTGGTTCACAGAGGGAAAAAACCTGTTCAGAAAATAAGTTGCCGGCAACCAAAACAATAACAGATTTTTCTCAACATTTTTTGGAACAAATGTTCAGAATGTTCTTGAAATGAGAAAAAATTCAACTCAATCGGGTATAATTGCCTTTTTGACTTTCAATTCCTAGCGCGTCCCATTGCTTTGGTTATGGTATTTCCACTTACGGGGTTGAAAACGAGCGAGCGGAGAAATTTAGCTCTCTTTGTCTGCTCAAAGTGGCACTTAAAATGATATTGTTTGTTCTCATATAAAGTAAAAATGTTCTTGATAACGGAACAAAAACAACTCAATTCAAGTTTTTTCGCTCTCAAAAAAATGTTCTTGAAGTGAGAACATTCTACTCTATGAGTTTCCCGTTCTTACACTGTTTTTGGTAACGATTGTGCTCATCTTGAGTCCAATGTTCTCGGTTTTTCCCTCTGTGTTCAAATTGTCGCTCTAAGAATCCTTAAAAATTCTTGCAATAGCCCAAAATGAATTTAATTTATCTTGAAACGCTCTAAAAAGTATTTTGGAATTGAAATTATTGTACTTAAACTAAGTATTTTGTACTTGTATCAAGTATTTTCGTACTTGGCTTACTTTTGATACCGTTTGTGCTTGATTTAAGTACAAAGTTCTTGGTTTTTTTTTTCTGAGTGTAGCAGCTTCTTTGCCAGATTGTTCGGGTGACAAGCGATCTTATCCAGGTGCCGATCTGCTTGTCTGTGAATAGTATAGCCTACCATGGAGACTTCGCACTACCGCTCCCGTATGTACACCTCAGCTTTCTGGCCTGGAATGTGCGTATTCGGTTTCACCCTGGAAGGTCATCGCAATTTTGATGTATGTTAGATGTACATGCAATTCGGTAGTCGAATCGTCGAACGATGATCTTCCAGGGTTAAATGAGGTTAAATTGAGTGAAAAAAGGGTTCGACGGGTGGGAGTGCGGAGGAGTTCAGGAATAAAATTTGGGGAAGAGCACCTCTTCAAGTAGGAAGACTTTAGGGCTGATGTTCCTTCTCAGCGTGTATGTCACATTGGCACCATTCTTTGCGTTCACTGCGATGTTCCACCTGCAAGCCTAGTTCTTGAACCTTTTCAGGTATTCCTGAAGCGTATCAGTGGCTGTGTAGACACACCGATTTCCGACCATAATCGCAGTGTCATCAGCGAACGTAGCTATGTATAGGTTCTGCGGGTCGTTGATTGGTAAACAAGCTGTATAGACTGGGGCCTAGTAGGCTGACCTGGGATACTTCTGCTCAAATCCTCTTCTGCTGGAATGCAAGGCCATTCTGGACCAGTCTGAAGCTGATTTAATGATCAGAAAGAGTTAATTTTCAATAGCAGGCCAAAGTGCCAGGTACGGTCAAACGCCTTTTGGATATCCAAAAACACTGCAACAACGTATTCCTTGTATAAAACACTATAAACCGGCCCGAAGGATCAAATTAGGAAGTGAAATAAAACACTTTTACACTTTGATTTGTAATGAACTGAATATATTTAATATATTTAGAGGAACGCTCTTTTCTGCAACTGATTCATCAACTTGCCTTTTCGATTCCAGTTGTTCTGGAGGCGTCTTTCATGGCGCAGGGAAATAGCTCAGTGCATAGCAGGAACATTGTAGCCTTATGAAAGAGCCTTTTTATTGACCTGTTGTCCCTCATGTCTTCTCCAGGAATCATTTTTTTTTTTTTTTTTTTTTTTTTAGATTTATTTTTTTTTTCGATTTTGTGCAAGTTTCAGGGAATGCCATTTGTTTGGGCGAAGCTTGTTACGCGCGAGTTCCAGGCAAAATAGCAGCCCACCTCCCGCCCAAACGACCGACGATGATGGATTTTTTTTTTTTTTAGATTTATTTCCTAGCGATTTTGTGCAAGTTTCAGGGCCTTAATCTGGGAATGCTATTTGTTTGGACGCTGATATACAATGTGAAGTACGTTCAAGTGGCCCAAGCGAAGCTTGCTACAGGCAAAATAGCAGCCCACCTCCCGCCCAAACGACCGACAATGATGGAGTCCTGCACCTGCTGGTCTCTGTGGTTTCTGAGGCAGTGGAGAATGTCTGAAATCTGTTCCCAAGATTGCAGGCAAAGGCTTCCGCAGGATTCAGTGGGTGCCTGGCTCAATCTGGGTGAAGACTGACGTTTGTACCGCTTGGTAAGCGTGCAAAGGCCGAAGTTTGAGACTTCAGTTTGTCGCTGGATGTCAACAAGGGCTTTTCAGAGAATATGGGATATCCTCCGGTACATCCTGTCGATCGCTGGGTCTCTAGAGCGGATTCCCTTCTTAGCCTACATATGATTAAAGTTTAGGTATAAATCGAATCTATTTCCAAAATAAGAAGATCGGGAGGTCTTTAATCTATCAGGTTCGGTTCAAAGAGAACAACCAGAACCTTAAGGATTTTTAGGAATTTTAGGTAGAGTTCGACCAGATTCT
This sequence comes from Lordiphosa mommai, assembly GCA_018904225.1. Taxonomy (NCBI): domain Eukaryota; kingdom Metazoa; phylum Arthropoda; class Insecta; order Diptera; family Drosophilidae; genus Lordiphosa; species Lordiphosa mommai. The sequence goes on from JAEIFT010000281.1 coordinate 150,206, forward strand.
TAGGAATTGCTTATTCTAGCATATTTTTTTGAGGATTTGTCGAACTTAAAGCTATAAAAGTTCTTTTTAGCTTGCTGAATTTAGCAAGCAAAATCAAATGTCAATTGCAGGCGTACGAACGAAATGCTTAGAGAATGGCAAAGAATTTGTTGTTTATGGGAAATGGCAATAGTGTGTGTTTGTGTGTGTGTGTGTGTGTGTGTTGGGTGCCAGAACAAAGCAAGTATATACAAATAGTTGGGCATGTGTACACACACTATATATGTACCTACATACATTTGTATACAAAGTCACACATTTTTGCATGTGCCAGTGTCAGAGATAACTGTATACACACACACACACACACACACATACTTACATATGTACCTGTACTTATGTACTTTTAGGTACATGCCCATGCCCATGCCCCCGTGCCCAAATCAAAATCGTAATCGGGTCCAAAGACCGTGCCCCCCGAACCCGAATGCATAGAGCGCTCCTTTTCCCACACACACGCGCCGAGTGCGGTAATGTTGTCGCGGTCGTCGTCGTCATCGTCGTCGCTTCGGCTGCCCCACCACCGCCAATTCGATGGACCCATGTGACACATGGAAATGTCGCTGTCGCCAGTTGCCCCCACCAACACCAACATCACCCCCCCCCCCCCCCCCTACCACCACACCTGCAGCTGCTATTGCACCTACTCCCAGTCAACAAGCACAATTGGTCGAAGCCAAAATGTATGGCCGCGCGCATGGTCCTAAGAGAGTGTCTCGTTCTCTCACACTCGCTCTCTTTCTTGCCAGTTGGCCGAAGGTCGGTTAAGCAGTGCCATGAAGACACACGCACACACACTGTGGAGTAGGAGTGGGGTAAGGGTAAGGGTAAGGGTAACCATGACTAAATTGCGACAATTGTGAATTTGGAACGGTGGCAAAACGACGTCACAACATTTGCATTAAATGCAATTGAAATCCCCAAAAGAATTACCAAAGCGATTATGCCAAGAAGGATGTGGATATATGCCTAACCTAAGTGTGCGCTGTGTGTGTGTGTGTGTGTGAGAGTGTGTGTGTGTAGGTGTGGGAACTTGAGTGTGGAAGCCTTCGTGTGAAGGTCGCTAGCTTAAAAGTGTCGGGTGAAGGTGAAGAGAGTTGCTTGAGGTCTCAACGGATGATGATGTTTTTGGTTAGAAAGGAAGACTGGCATCGAGTTGTTGTTGTTAAGGCAAACTGGTTTTTATTAACTCAGTTTTGAGGCATCGAAAATGATTTTAAATAGACAGAAGCTGTTGTGGTTTTTTTTGAGGAGCTTGACCAGAGGATCGATCCTGCGTATTAAGTACAATTTTCCTCAAAATAATGGCCTAAGTAAAATCTTAATTTTTTTATGTGCGAGAGGTGGCCCCGATACTGAAGAATTTGTTAAGACATGCCGAGACTGTACCCAAGACCCACACATTCGGCTTCAATGGAAAAAGGCCCCCTTTTTAGCGAGGATCTTAGGAATAAATTATTTTACTTAATCCAATATAACAAGTCCTAGAATCAATGTAGCAAAACGATTGATAGATTTTTACAAATTTTTCTTGTATAATTTTGCTTTACAACACTGTTTTCCAGCACTATTTTCCAACACTATTTACCAATTCCGTTTACCAACACTATTTATCAGCACTGTTGCACAACAATACTATTTTTTACATGGTTTTCCAACACTGTTTTCCAACACTGTTTTCCAACACTGTTTTCCCAACACTGTTTTCCACTGTTTTCCCACACTGTTTTCCCAACTCTGTTTTCCAACACTGTTTCCCAAAACTGTACCAAGTCCAGATTTATTTGTGCCCGAGGTATCTTTTGAGTTACTGGTTAAGAGACAAATTCGACGTCTCGAAGAGCCTTCGTTGGGCTGTGTGGAGTTGATACATAAGGAAATGCAACGCATTGTACAACATTGTGGCAATGTTGTGGGTCATGGTTGCTCTTGCCATGAGACGACGCTTTTATAAAAGTGAATCTTAAGCCCCACCGATTCCACAAACACCGCCGAGCACTGGCCAAACGCGCACGAGCAGAAGTCACGAAAATACCAAACTACAAACCTTCAAATTGCCTGGCAATTTCAGGCTGAGATTCGAGAAGCATTCGAATGTGGGCCGATTCACATTGACAGTTGACACATTTCACGGTGCTCTTCATTTGGCCATAGAATAAATGCAATATGAGACTGGTAAACTCCAGCAAGGCCTTTTTGGACGGACTGAGCTTGTCCTTTGTGGGCGACACTTTGAAAGTTTGCAAATCGGAATGCAATCAATCCATTGGTATGATAAGAAATTCATGTGAGTCTGGTCTTAGCATCCTCTGCAGCTTCTTGACTTTCTGTTTAAGCCAGCAACTCTGTTCTCATTATTGTTTTCAACAGCGTTTCCAACTTTATTTTGCAACACTGTATTCCAACATTGTCTTTCAACAGTATTTTCCAAAACTGTTTTCCAACTTTGCTTTACAACACTGTTTGACAACACTGTTTTCTAACACGGTTTCCAACACTGTTTTCTTCTTTGTTTTCTAACACGATTTCCAACACTGTTTTCTTCTTTGTTTTCAACATCGTTTCCAACATTACTTCGAACACTGATCTCTACACAATTTTCCACTCTTCTCTTCCAAAAATATTTTCCAACAGTATTTTCCAACTTTGCTTTACAACAGTCTTTTCCAACACTGTTTTTGACACTGTTTTCATTTATGTTTTCAACATTATTTTCCAACACTGTCTTGACAGTTTTCCAATAATATTTTTCAACACTGTTTTCCAACTTTGATTTACAATACAGTTTGCCAATACTGTTTCCCACCTCTGTTTTTAACACTGTTTTCATCTTTGTCTTCAACATCGTTTCCAACATTATTTTCTAACACTGTTTTTCAACATTATCTTTCAGTTATATTTTTAACACTGTTTTCCAACTTTGCTTTAGAACACTGTTTGCCAACACTGTTTTCATCTTTGTTTCCAACATCGTTTCCAACATTATTTTCCAACACTGATCTGAACCAGGGCTGCAAACCGGTTTAGAACCGAACCGGTTCGAACCCGGAACTCCGACTTTTATTTTACTGTGAACCGAACCTTAAACCGAACCTCTTTTGAAAAAAACATCTGAACCTGAACCTGTTCCGAACCAAAACTTTCGGTTCGGTTCAAAAAAAAGTTACAAGTCTTAGTTAAGCGGTTATTCTATTAATAAAAGACGTAGTATAGATCAATAATTTCTCGAAGAAATAATACTTATAAATTTAAATTGAAATTAATTAAATTCGTATGTTCGAGTAAACAAAAATTCAAAAAATCTGTTATTTTTTTATATTTTTTACAATTTAATTGCTCTTCTTTACAAATTTGTAAAAACTTCGGTCGAAGGAAGGTTCGAACCAAAACCTTATCACAAAAACCTTGAACCTTAAATTTCTGAACCTTAACCATTGGTAAATTTTGGTTCGAACCCGCGAACCGGACCTCCGAAAAAATAATTTGGGTTTGCAGCCCTGATCTCAACACAGTTTACCAGCATTCTCTTTCAAAAATATTTTCTTACAGCGTTTTACACCGATTCTCTGGAATATTCCAGTGTTTAAATTATTGAATGTTTTAATTATAAAACGATGTGATTTATATTGATATATTTTGATCTATGACCTTATGTGTTTCAAATTCCATTTTATTTTTTTACAAAATGCCAAAATGTCGAAAGAACACGTGCCTTGAGAAAGGCAAGAGTGGAGCCCTCACTTGAACCGATGTGCAATGGCCAAGCCTTCCAGAGAAACTGGGTTTTCATCTTTGTTTTCAACATCGTTTCCAACATTATTTTCCAAGTCCTGTTTTCAACACAGTTTTCCAACATTGTCTTTCAACAATATTTATCAACACTGTTTTTCATCTTTGCTTAACAATACTGTCAACTGTTTTCTATTTTTAAAAAAAAAATAAAAAATAAAAAAATGTGAGTCCTCCCGCTTACCTTCCATAGATTAAACGCAATATTCTCACGACCATCAAAAAAGATTTCTCAACATTTGGCTTAATATATTTATCCCCGCAATTGCTCTACATTCATGTGACTGTGTGCGTGTGTACGTTCTATGTACATATCCTGTTTATGGCAGGCAGCTCAATCAAGGAAGCAACTGTCTCGATTCCCAAATAACCGAAATGAATAGAAAAACCCTCGCTAAGTAGCGAGACCGTCCGTTGAGTATCCCGCAGACAATGCGCGACGCATTTCATAAATGATAATAATTTTGGTAAATAAATATTGTGTAATCATTGCGCTGCATTATTGTGCTGTCATATTTTTAAATAGAAATCCCAATCCTAGTGATCCTAGGCAGCGGCATCCTTAATGACGAGCATGATATTGAAGACGCGACAGCGCCATCTGCTTTGGCCAAACAGATCCAGACAGCATGGAGAGTACCTAAGCGTTAGACTCATTGTGTGTTGTTGTGTGTGTGTGTGTGTGTGTGTGCCTTCCCATTGGCCTCCTCCATTGTTTAGACACTTATGCAACATATTGTACATGGCAAAAAGGGGCTGAGGGTTGTGATAATTGTCAGGTAAAACCGTAGAACATATGCAGGAGTAGGAGTTGAAGTAGAGCGTGGCTGAAGAGGCTTGTACATTGGCATTGACATATTCAACGAACTCTAGCCTAGTGTTAAGTCATACACTCAGCTTAAAAAATCAAGTAATTTGAATATTATTTGACTTTGAATCTTGGTTAGAAATTTACCAGAACTTTGTAAGCAAATTGATATAAGCAGTTGGGAATTTTAAGGAATTTTTGTGTTAATTACTTCTTGTTGGAGGAATTGAATTGATTCATCCTTTTGTTTTTTTTTTTTTCTAAGTGTATCAACTGATTGACAGCATATTAATTTCATCCCGCTTAACAAAGGGCTGGGAACTCTACTCTATGATATCAAATTTTGTTGTTCTTTTGTGGCCCTTAACATCTGTTTTGCGAGCGGGCGACCCACTTACTTCGCCGATCGACGACCTCTCACCATCCCCCGTCTAACCTTGAACCTTCTGACGATTATCAATTCATGGCTGCAAAAGTTATTATCTCCGACTCCGTCTCTGGTCACAGCTGTACACGCCGCTTCGCGGTTTTGGAATGTTATGTAAATTGAACTTGAAAATCGTTGAAACAATGGCAAAGGTTTTGAATATTTCTCTCGCTTAATTAGAAACGCAAGGAGGCGAACGCAAATAATTCTCCCCGCCGTGCCGCGGTATTACGTGAAGTCACAGCCGCTGCTTTGGAGGAGGTGACGCTTGTCGCTGTCGCATAAATTATTCAACAGCTGGTTGGCGGCTGGCCTCGGCCCTCGGCGTTCGGCCCTCGGTTTGCAATTCGGATTCGCCCTGCCCTCCGTTCCGTTCCGTTCCGCAACGCAACGCAACGCTACGTAGATGTAAGACGGGGCGTCGCTTTGGGATAATGTCAAATGCTATGGATACGCGTGTGTGCAGGTATTTGCCAGCGATTTGTGATGTGTACAGGTGCCCCCCCCCCCCCTCCCCCTCGAAGGGTGTCTAAGTGTCGTCTCTCTCTCTTGACTGGGTGTGTGTGTGTGTGCGAGTGTCGTGAAAATTGCTCTGGGAGACCAAAAATTTGAATCGTCCCCAGCATTGTTATGCAAATGATGTCGCTTGACACGCAAACCGCTACCGCGATGCGATGCGACGTAGACAACGGCGACGTCGTCGTTGTCGCGGACAGATCTCTTTGTTGGGTTGTGCGACTCGATTGCATATTATGCGACAGGGCGAACTGGCCCCCCGAAGGTTCCGCTGGGCACTGTGTGATGTCAACGCAAATGGAATGCTCTCTCGCATGACAGCAGCTCATTGCCACCACCGCCCTGGGAAGCAACTAGTTGCCTATTGAGTGGTTTCGTAAGGCGACTAATCCACAACTAAATGCATCTTGACCTGGTGAGAAGCATGAACTACTTACTTAGGGTGAGATGAATCAATAACTCTTACCTGTACTTTCAGATTAACTTATAATTTAAGCCTTGCGTACTTTAAGTGTGACCAGCTCTGATTGCATACTTTGATTTAATAATTTGACATATTTTAGTACAATGTCAAATGACAAGCTATTCACAATGAAAACAAGACAACATGAGGGCCTACTAGATTGTCAAGTCTCATGCCGTTGAACAGTGAGAACCCTAGCCTTACTCAGTACCTTTTGTTGTACCTCTGTCTATAGTTCAGATTGTCTTGTCGAAAATGGAATTAACTGCAGATTAATTTTCGGCGATTTTCGACGTGCATAATCAAGACAGAAGTGCCTTTCAATCAACCTGCTTTGACTTTTGGCAATGTAGCACCGTGCTTGGCCTGGTACAATAACGATGTTTGGGCTAGACTTTCTGTGGCAAGCACAGAATTTTTTTTATCGTATTTTTTCGACGACGTAACCGTCAAAAAAAAGCTTCTTCAAGTCGTTATACCGGATTTTGACTGATAAGCGTCGTTACAGATCGATTGCTTCATAGAGTCCTTTATATCACGGTCGCCAACTTTCAAAAATTTAACTGACCTTCGGAAGTGACTTATCCGACATACGACACAATACTTGTAGTTCTATATGGTGCTTCCACTTTTCTTCTAAATAAGCGCTTTCCATATACTGGATCAATTTTCAATTGGTTTCGCTTTACTAAAGCCTAGATATATGTTCAGAGTGGAAAAAGGTGACCCATTTGCTATATTGGACCAGAATTTCTGCGGAAAGAATAATTAAACCTGTGTTTCACGATCAGCAACTTAAAAAAATTTGACTGAGCTTCGTTATCGTACGATTTGGATCTTTGAGTCCATCGGGATGAATAAACTCAGCAAAAAAATCAAGAATTCTGTACTTAACAAAGGAAATTCAAGTACAAACGATCTCAAAAGCTGACTAAGTTTCAGAATTCCTAAACCAAAAGCCCAGTTCTCTCAACTCTTATAGTCTCTGAGATCGGTGCGTTCATACAGCCAGACGGACGGACATAAAGAAGGACATGGCTATATCAACTTGGCTGTTCAAGAATCAGAATATATATAATCAAGAGTATATATAATCAAGAATATATATAATTAAGAAATATATAATCAAGAAATATATAATCAAATATATATATATAAATATATACATATATCCAAATCGGTGTAGAATTAAAAGTTATGGAAAAATTGCCAAATATTGAGACTGGAAGTTCGGAAATTCTTAAAAATAAAATTTACCTTAGAAAAGTTTTTAAAAAAAATTGTTTTCAGCAATTGTGAGCAATCGCTGAACTGAGTAGTAGTATGTTTCAGACTACTACTTGACCTTTGGTGAGTTTTCCAACACTGTTTTCCAAAACTATTTTCCAACACTATTATCCAACATTGTATAACAACACTATTTTCCAAAACTTTTTTCAATACTATTTTTTTAGCATTAATTGTCAACATTGTTTTTTAACATCTTTCAAAAATATGGGTTTTCTACATAAGCAAAAAAAATAGTGATTTCCAACACTCTATTTTATCACTGTTTTTCAACATTGTTTTTCAACACTTTTTTAACACTGTTTTTCAACACTGTTTTTCAACATTGTTTTTCAACACTGTTTTTCAACACTGTTTTTCAACATTGTTTTTCAACACTCTTTTTCAACATTGTTTTTCAACATTGTTTTCCAACACAGCTTTTAAATTTTGTTTTCCAATACTGTTTGGCAACACTATTTTGTAACTCTGATTTTCAAGCAATCGCTGAACTGATTAGTAGTATGTTTCAGACCACTTGATCTTTGGAATTTGATGAGTTTTCCAACACTGTTTTCCCAAAACTTTTTTCCAACACTACTTTTCAACATTGTTTACCAAGACTATTTTCCAACACTGTTTTTACACAATTTTTCAACACTATTTTTTAACACAATTTTCCACACTCTTTTTTAACATTGATTTCCAACACTGGTTTTATCACTATTTTCCAACACACGTTTTAACACTGATTTCGTATATTGTTTTTCAACACTGTTTTTTAAATTTTGTTTTCCAAAACTCTTTTCAATCAACATGTTTCACCTCAATGCCTCTTGAGTATTAACCACACTCACACGTTATTTTTAAGGCACCCATCTGTTTGACATAACCATACTTTAAGCCCTAAATCTTAGCTTATTCTTGATCTATACAATCCAATACACACATGCACATGCCCACAAAATGCGGTGGCCTTGAACAAGTTGTTAAACAGCCTCAACATATTACGCGACTCCTTCACTTCAAAAACCTCGGACAAAGATTTGTCTTGACAAGTTACATGCACACTCTAAGCCAGCTCCATAGAAGGGCATACACTCCTCGTCATGCCAATGTTTGTGTGCCGCCTCTCTTATCTACAACAAAAAACAAAAAACAAAAAAAAAGAAACCTCATTCTTGGCCCCGCGGCATGTTCCTGCAATTTTTTATTATTCGTACTCTTTAAGTGATCGATCGAAATTAAATAAGAAAAGTAAGCACAACGAGAAAGGAGGAAAAATGGCCTGGCGATCGTCCCACAAAACACAAGCAGAAGGGAACTTGAAGGCGAACGCGATGGTTAATGTGCGTTTAGATACGAAGACATGTAATTTCCCAGTGTGCCCCGGCTGGCTCGGCCCCGAAACATGTTTGCCACGGACAGTTGTCAATGGGTGAGCAGAAGAAGGCCCACAATGCGGGGCGGTCGCCAGTCAAAAACCATTTTCGCCTAGGGAACGGTGGAGGAGAGCACGTCGAAGTTGTCTATGATGATGACGGCATTGATTATGATGGCCATTGGGTTGCTTGCTATATGGTATATGAGTTGAGCTGGATTCTTGTTCATATTGCAGGCTACTGCACTGGCCCATGGGCATCGTCATGGACAGCATGGACTGAAATGCACGCAAGCTGCATCAAGCTTATCGTCAGCATCATCATCTCAACTTCGTCGTCGTCGTCGTCGTCGTCGTTGGACAAACTGCACCTGTAGGAGTCACCGCAGCTGGAGCTTAAGCCTGAACCCCAGAGACCGGGAAAGCTTTAGGTAAAGTAGGTTTTTTTTTTTATATGGAAAATATTGTACACAATCTCTGGGAGATTGTCGCCTGGACAGGCTTTTGGTTAATTAAGGACAGATCTATAAACTTTCCCATAGCCTGGGACACAGCACAACACCACAGCGCAAATTGTTACCAACTCCTCTATCGTGTGGGCACATCTTAACGAACACGCAGGCCAAGTCAGGGAGGCCCCCATGTCATGCAATGGGCAATGGTCGCTAATTACAACTGACTCTGGCAATAGAAGCCCAACCACCTCACGTGACATTACCAGCTCAACAGCAGATCGAATCCCATAGATCACCCACCAACACAAACAGAAGAAGAAGTGGCAGCATTTGGCAGCACCTTCATTACCCATCGAAATCATCAGCTTCATTTGAAAGCCACAACACGCATTTCCACTCTCGCCTCTCTCACAAAACTCATCCACACACCCATTTGCGGTTCGACAAACTTTCCAACTAATTGGTGCGTGTGCAATGTGCACTTGAAGAGCATCGAAAGGCAGTAGCCATAAATCGGAACAACGATTCTGATCAAGAGGGGGGTGGAGGAGAAGCTGGGGTGAAGATGTCAGTTTGAGGCCTTTCAAAGAAGGCATAGTTACATACGCTGGAGGGTCAATAAATGGTCATAACATTTGTGGTGAAGAAGTAGATAAACTGGATTTGGATAAGGAAAACGATCTACTTTATCTCTCTTATCTTAGACAGAAAAAAAGTACAACAGAATGCTGTATAAAGGGTTATGCTTTACCACTATTCGCTAGAAAATTCGCTAGCTAAAGAAAAAAAGGAAAAACGAAAAAAAAAACAACAAAGAAATTGTTTATATTTTTTTCGAACCACCTCTATTCAAGTTTCTAAAATATTTTGGCGATATTCCTTACCACTATTCGCTAGAAAATTCGCTAGCTAATGAATAAAAGGAAAAACAAAACAAAAAACTACAAAGAAATTGTAAATATTTTTTTTGAACCATCTCTATACAAGTTTCTAAAATATTCTGGCGATATTCCTTACCACTGTTCGCTAGAAAGTTCGCTAGCTAAAGAAAAAAAAGGAAAAACGAAAGAGGAAACAACAAAGAAATTGTTTATATTTTGTCGAACCACCTTTTTTCAAGTTTCTAAAATATTTAGGCGATATTCCTTACCACTGTTCGCTAGAAAATTCGCTAGCTAGAGAAAAAAAGGAAAAGCGAAACAAAAAAACAACAAAGAAATCGTTTATATTTTTCAAACCACCTCTATTCAAGTATCTAAAATATTTAGGTGATATTCCTTACCACTGTTCGCTAGAAAATTCGCTAGCTAAAGAAAAAAAGGAAAAACGAAACAAAAAACAACAAAGAAATTGTTTATATTATTTTCGAACAACCTCTATTCAAGTTTCTAAAATATACGGCGATATTCCTTACCACTATTCGCTAGAAAATTCGCTAGCTAAAGACTTTTTGCAAGGTTTGGTTAAGATAGCTTTAAAACTGAGGGAGGAGATAGTATAGAAACAGACGTACAGACGAACATGGCTATATCGACTCAGCTCGTCATGCTGATCATGAATATATATGCTTTATGGGGTCGGAAATGCTTCCTTCTTTGCGTTACAAACATCGTGACAATTTTTATATACCTTCTCCAAGGGTATAAAAAGTCTAGCAAAGAATACGATGGAAAACGCACCTCAGGATTCCAATTCAAACCACGAAGAATAAACAGATTCAATTCTATTTTGATGGCTTGACTATTGTGGAGACCTTACACATGTTCCATACATTCAAAGAATTTTGGTCAATCAATAATTTGGGTAAAATTTAAACCAATTTTTAAGCAAATTTTTCAAATATTCCCTATCACAAGAAATCGATAGATTTGCATTTACAATTTGCGGGCAAGTCTTCTTAGTTTGCTTTGGTTCTTTGAGGGAACATTTGAATGCCAAAATTTTGTTCAGATTCACCTTAAATGTAACAAATGAACGCCTCGTTTTTTTTTTTTTTTTTTTTTTTTGTCGTTTTCATATTTTAGTTGACTGACCACTCCGAGGTCCGCCCCGCCCTTGTTGGCCCATGTGCCCGTGGCCGGCCCACCATTAAAACACACCTTGGAGCAAAGCAATGAGAGAATGGGAAACGAAACGAAATAGAAAGGCATATTGTTCAATTCAACAAATATTTTCAAGAGCGTTAATTTGTGACAAGAAGATAAATGTGTTGCGTTCCCCTCCACCTACCCCCCGAAAACCCTGACCGGCCTGATGTTGCTGATGTTCTAACGCGAGCAGTGCAGGGGGAGGACGGAAGACGAACGCAGCTAGTAAGTAAGCCAGCGAGAAGAAGAAGTCGCTAGTGAATGTAGCCATGGCAAATGATCAAAGCCAAAGCCGAAACCGATGCCGGTATTGAAATCAAGCCCAGGGCACAGTGGGCCAAAGGCACAAGAAAAAAATACAAATTGATGTATGGATAACTATTGAGGGTGACACTTACTCTGTAACCAGATTTTATTTAATTTATAGATCTATCAAATATTTTCACATAAAATTTAGCTGGATGAATGCCCTGAAAAGTATGCTAACTTTTTTCTTTTAACAAATTTAGGCAGCCATTTTTTGTCGGTTTACTTTTTATTTAAAAAGTGAGGTGAACTACAAGACATTTTGGAGGTTTGGATGTAACCAGAATATAGAACTACGCCTAGATGGTCTAAACCAGATCAAAGTCGTCCATTAGAAAATAAAGAACCAAGATGATTTGTCTCCGTCGACTCAGGGCAGGGCAACAGAAGAAAGTGGGAGACAGCAATTAATTCTTCAATATCTGAGAAAAGACAAAATAGAAAACATTTTAGAACTCAGCGTTCCAAAATTTACTAAATTATTTGAAAATGGACATTTTAAATATGTAATCCAGATTGCACATTCCCTCAGATTGTTGGTTTTAAGGCAAATCCATACACTCAGAAAAAAACCGAGAACTTTGTACTTAAATCAAGTACAAACGGTGTCAATAGTACGCCAAGTACGAAAATACTTGATACAAGTACAAAATACTTGGATCAAGTACGATTTTTTTTCAATCCCGAAATACTTGATTTAAGACCGTTTCGGGATACATTAAGTACATTTGGGACTGTTCCAATCCCAATTGGTTCAAAAAAAAATAACTCAACACCTCAACATAATGGGCTAATTCTCGGAATGGCTCAAAACCCTGTGTACCCGACTGTTTTTATATTTTCGAGAAACTGCTTCCCTAAATGTGTAATAGAATTATTATACGTTTGCTCCAGACGGCAAAACGAAACTCAAAGAGAGAAGCCAAGAGAGCCAATTTGCTTTTTGCTCTCAACCTATGCGCGCTCACTGACACCCATGAACGAATCATACTTATTTTAAGTACAAATCGGTATTCATTATATCCCTTTCCCGTTTGAGAACAAAAATCCTTGGATTTAAGTATTTCGTAATTGATTTAAGAATTTTGTTTTCATTTTCGGAACATTTTGGGTAAATTTTTAAACTTAAGACTGACTCCCTTACTGGCACAATCAAGTACGAATTATACTGAAATTTTAAGTACGAAACGGTATAAATTCAATCCCGTTCGTTCTAGAACGCTGGCAGCCGTTTTTTATACTCTGTACCGAAGGTACACAGAGTATATTGGGTTTGTGCAAATGTATGTAACAGCCAGAAGGAAGCACCCCATAAAGTATATATATTCTTGATCAGCATCAACAGTCGAGTCGATATAGCCGTGTCTGTCTGTCCGTCTGTCCGTATGAACGAAGAGATCTCAGAGATGGTAAGAGATAGAGGTTTGAAGTGTATGGAACATATATTTCTTATACTTGCAGACAGATCAAGTTTAGTTTTGATTTTTGCCACGCCCCCTGCCCCCCGCAAATTTAAAAAACGAAATAACTCCCACAATTTTCAAGATAGATAGTTCGAACATTCTAGACATATATTCTACTACTTATTTTGAATCGACCCGCTATACATCATTTTTCGATCAGATGAACGATATTAGAGCTATATGTAAAGAAAATAAAAAACCAACGCCAACAACAACACCGTTGCCATTGGTAGAACTTACGAGAAAGAGAGAGCGAGAAGGCAATAGCTAACTGGTAATTTCCCAATTGGACCTTGCTATGAGTGGAGCGATATAATTGAGATGGCCTGTGGTCAGAAATCACGCGTGATTCCCGCGTGACTAATATAGATACGTTTTTGTTAATAGGAAATTATATACAAATTTTATAATTTTACGGGTTTGTACTAGGTACTAGCCCCATACATCGTTTTTCAACCAGATGAACGATGGTTGAAAGAGTTGCCACCCCCAGATTTTGAACTAAATTAGTTTCGTACAAACAGGTACAGAGTATATTACAGTCGGGCTTGACCGACTTTCTACTTGTTTCTGAGTGTACATATATAGAAAAGTCAAAGTATGTATGTATGTTTGTTTGTCCCTTATAGGCGTCGAAATCACTGAACTGATCTTCATTTTCACATTATGTTTATGAGCATCAGGAAAGAGTCATGGGTTATGTTCCATGTCTATGAACCTGTTCGAAAGAGGTTCAGTTGATTCAGAACCCAATTTCTGGAACTACTCTACCGATCTTCATGAAATTTTCACGTTATGTGTATGTCGATCAGGAAAGATTTATGGGCTATGTCCCAAGTCTGTGAACCAGTTAAAAAGTGGTTCAGGGCAATATCTCAGAGCCGGTTCCGAACCAGCTGAACCAGTTCAATTGTGGCTCAGAGAGATATTTCTGTAATTATTCAAGCAATGAACTAAAAATTTTTTGTTCAAGTTAGTTATATGAATACAGATATTTTACAGGGCCATATCTCTGTGGATTCAGAAAATTAATCTTCATGCAAGTTTTACAGCATGTTCATGTCGATCAGTTAAGGTTCGCCGGCTTTGACTAAACTCTGTGAACTATTTCGAAAGCGGTTTAAGCCGGTTCAAAGCCATATCTCAAAAATTATTAAAGCTATGAACTTGATATTTGGTGAGGAGATTAGATTTATGGAGATGGACAGTTTTTAGTGATTCAAGACCTGTTCCGAACCCTCTGATCCGGCTTAAAAGTGGTACAGATACTTAGCTTAAAAATGATTGAAGCTATGAACTTGAAATTTGGTGAGGAGGTTAGTTATAAATATGGAGATCGGCATTTCACTGGTTCAAGATCGGCTCCAAGCCCGCCAAATTGAATTAAGATTGGTTCAAAGGTGAGTTATGTGGACACAGATGCTTATGTGCATAACCGGTCGCTTACCCGCTGAACCGGTTCAACACAATTTTAAAGGACTGAATCTAGTAAAAAATAAATATTTTTCAAAAGTATTTTATACTAAAAATAAACAATATTTTGAAAGGCATTTATCATGATCTGTTTTTTTGTGTTTATAAGGCCTGATCTCAGATGACATACATTTTACTTCATAAATGTCATAAGTGTTTGTGGTAGGTTTGATTTTACACTAATACTTGCCGCAGAGATGATGCAGAAACGAAACCCCTCAGAACCGCACCACTATAAATTAATGACCCACCATACCAAACCTCCTCTTTGACTAAAGGTTTCGTTCAAAAACTGATGATATATTACCTTTTAAGGAACTTAAATATTTTTCTATAATAATAGTTAATCTTCCATATTCTCCCGTATATTCTTAATAAATAAGATAATAAAATAATAAGACTAATCTTGGGTGGGTTTTTGATATTTTTTCCCACATCACATCATATTAATCTCTACTTTAACTAACATTCTAGTTAGTAATAATATAGTTGAAAGGGTAAAATCGCCTAAACTTCAACATTCAAATGTCAGTAGCTTAAGAAAAAAATGTATATTAATCCATTTAGAAAATCCCAACCTTAGGTTGTTTAATGTAAAACAGAAGTAAAAATAATATGGTTTTTTTATTTTGTCGTTCTTCTTTTTTTTTTGAAGAAGCGCTGGATATTATGTTTGTCCCTTATTTCATATACACATCAAGACCCAGTTTTGGTTCTGAAATACAGAGAAAAAGAAAAGCTGCTCCATCGCACACGCTTGTTGCCACAGTTCAAAGATGCTTCTAATATTATTCTGTAGCTCTTTGCTACACTCACGCTCTCTTATTTAGAAAATATGTGATTACAAACGAGATTGAAGCAAGAACATTTGGAATGACAAGAGTTCGAAAGGCTTGGACCCAGCATATAAAACTTGAATTGTGAACGATGGACTTATAAACAAACTTAAATTTTTTAAAGATCTAATGTCTAATAAGTGAAACCAATTTTTTGCTCGATCTGACACCACAGTGCAGGCCAGGCCAAGACGAGAAGACCAAGCCAAAGCCGAGGGAATTGACCGCAATTATGCGATAAAGATAAAACAATGTGGTGTCATTTTTATGGTTCTTTTTCGATGGTCGCTGCGGTCCCACACACACACACACACACACACACAGGGAGGGTTTGCTCAAGGTGCGGGAGGGAGTCGGACTCTGCGTGCGACAGGGATGGCAATAAGGTGATAATCTATAATTGCCCTTGCTACAACAATTGTTCCTTTAATTCCACCGCCGACCACGACGACCCAAGACAATGTGTCCTACTGTCGCGGGGGCTGGCAGGACGGGACACAGACATTTGGTAACACGTGAAACGAATGCGTTGACAGCTTGTGGAATAGTGTCCCGCTCGGGGTACCGACCAAGTGATTAGGGATCAAAATATCGTTTATAACTCATAATGACCATGACAAATATTCCGCCGCCGCTCTTGCGGTCAACAGTTGGTGGTAAAACTGCCCACATGGCAGGGTCAAGAGCTGTCAGCGTCATCTGACGCTAATGAAGGAGGGAACCACCCTGTAGAATCGGTTAATCGTTTAATCGCTTATCAGAATTGCGCCCATTGTCTTTTCTTTGTGAGCGAAGTATCGGTTCCACATTAAGCACAATTAGAGCGGCAATTAATTTATCTGCCGTTAATGTTAATGGTGGCTGCGGAAGTGCATTGAATGTGTTATCAATAGTTTTCAATCAACTTGCTCGTAAATTTGCCAATTCCAAAAAAAAAAATGTTGATTAAGATGTGAAACGGTCACGCAGAGTCTAGAGATGGGCGCAAGCTAAGCGTGTAAGTGCTGCCCATCACACTTACGGCCAGTGCTGCCCAGCGTAATTAGTTGTTTGGCTTATAACTCGCCTAACGTTCCACTGATTGGAAAATGATGTAAGGGCGATCATAACAAAAAGATGAGTAGAATATATGCCTAGAAGGTTGAAACAAGCTTTCTTCAAAATGAACGTTCTGTTGTACCCTAAGAAATTCAGAAAAAATGTTCCCTAAGCTTCTTGCTATTTTAACACCTCAACTAAAACAAACTTAATCATGAGATCCAATCAAAAGTTGCTCCCTTTGATTCCATTCTCAACTTCTTGGCATGCAAACAGTAGAACAGAACAACAAGAACGATCATTGATCCAACCACATACGTACATACCAGAGAGAGAGAGAGAGAGCTGACGATTACGTTGGGGGATTTGTGACGGTCATGCGTAGCATTTGAACTTAAGCAATCTAAAGTTGGCCCACATGTGGCGCATGTGTAAATCAATTAAGTGAAATTCTCACGATCACAAGTGACTTTTGCTAAGGCAAGTCAGTTGAATGACCCTCCCCCCCGCTCCACCTGAAATAGTGGGTGGCTCTAACCACCAGCTGCCAGTTCAGTTTAAAGGAAATCGATCGTAATGTAAGCAAACCTTAGGCTCTAGTTGCACCTGATGACCCCGGGCATTTTGAATTTCCGTTCATCTGCGCGTTGCCTGAATCTGGTTTCTGGCATAAAAAAAAAAAACTAAATCATATTCGACTGGTCCTGGTGGTGCGACTAATCGCCTGTCAGGTGTTTTGTAGGTGTCTGAGCCAAGTCAAGTGGCCTCTTTGACTTGGGTCTGCTGCTGCTGCGACAAATGACAAATCCCCTGGCCCAGGGTATCCGAGGGTGTGTGTGTACCATTTCAAGAGGCCAGCGTTGATCCTGCCAAATGTTTGGCTTCACACAAAGAGGGATTAAAACATAAAAAAAAAGAAGAAAAAAAAGAAATTCCACAATTTCATTGTTTTGCCAGCCTTGGTGGCGCATCCTTTTTGTTTGCCTTTTGCCCAGCCTGCGAACTCATTGTTTGTGCTTGTCGGTTTGATGTGAGTGTTGGATATGGTTTCGGGCAGGCAAGTGGACAGTCAAGTGCGCCAGCGAGGTGACATCGCTAAAAACAAAAAAAAAATTACAAACAAAAATTAACTGACTGACATAGAGATGGGCACGACAAATACACGAACTAAATGTTTTTACACGACACGAAACAAGCACGAAAATAAAGAAATATGCCGAAATAATGATGGGTACTCCAGTGGCTCGCAAGTCCAAAAGCGACGACAGCAGATTTCACAAAAAACTGTAGGTCCCACTCTCTCACACAAGCCAAGAGAATGAGAAGCTCTTGGACTGTAAAGCCAAATATTTATTTCGTGTGCAAGTAAGTTTTAAAGAATAATGTTGTCAGATTTGTATATTCCGAATTTTACCAGCTTTTCAAATCGTTTGTTCTAATATTTCCCCTATTCAAGCACAGAACTCTTCACTTTTTTCTGAGTGTTATTTTAGACTGCCCAACGAACAGCGCTTGCAAAATAATTAAATTTTATAATCAAAATTCATGCTCTATGAGAAATGTGTTTCGCAAATTACGTCCATTTTATGGTCAGAGGTTCACAGTTCAGCTGCAGCGACCGATCCAAATTTTAAAATAATTTGACTTAATTTTGTTTTGAAAGAATAATTTGTAATGAAAGCCAAATCAAAGCAATAGGGGGAATTTTTATGCTCATTGGTTTATTAGAGTACACGATTCGTAACATGTGGCAATGCCAAAAATTCTCAGTAAGGTTTGCCATAGACTAACAAATGAACAGCGCTTGAAAACCATTGAATTTTATTATCAAAATGTTTTTCGTAAATTACGTAAATTTTATTTTATTGTATTCAAACTATTGTGACCAAATGTAGTACCAGTTTAACTTTATTGGACCTTAATCTATCGACTCGTCTTCAGAAAGTGTGTTCCTAGGAGAATATTGCTGCTGTATTGACCAGTGTCAATGAAGAACGCGATATGTCAATTTGTTGATAGTTTTAACAATTGGGCTTATGTTAGTCGACCACCTGGCAGATTATACGTAAGGACCTTTAAATGAAACCATACGAAATACAGCTGATACAAAAACTGAAGCCAGATGACCTTCCGCGTTTCGTTGAATAAAGATCCACTTTTTATACACTTGAAAAGTGTATATTAATTTTGCCCAGAAGTTTGTAACGCATAAAAATATTCATTTCCGACCCCATAAACTATATATATTCTTGATCAGGACGACGAGGTGCGTTCATTTCCGCTTGTCCGTCCGTCCGTCTGTCTGTCCGTCTGTCTGTTTCTACGCAAACTAGTCTCTCAGTTTTAAAGCTATCGAGCTGAAATTTTGCGCAGAGTCTTCTTTTTACTGCACGCAACTAATATGTCGGAACCAGCCGGATCGGATGACTATATCATATAGCTGCCATAGGAACGATCGGTCGGAAAATAAGTTTTAGTGAGAAAAACTTTTTTGTTTTCCATCGTAGCGTCACCAATCTTGGTATATGTTAGTTTTATATGCTTTCACATAATCCTGAAAAATGTATCAAAATCGGATGACTATAGCATATAGCTGCCATATAAAGGGTCGGTCAAAAAACAAGTTCTTGTGAGAAACACTTTTTTGTTTTCCATCGTAGCGTCACCAATCTTGGTATATATTAGTTTTAGATAATTTTACATATTTGTGGAAAAATTGATCAAGATCAGATGACTATAGCATATAGCTGCCATAAACGGTCGGTCAAAAAAGTAGTTCTAGTGGGAAAATTTTTTATTTCCATCGTAGCGTCACCAATCTTGGTATTTATTAGTTTTATATGCGTTTACACAATTCTGAAAAAATTTATCAAAATCGGATGACTATAGCATATAGCTGCCATAGGACCGATCGGTCGGAAAATGTGTTTTACTAAGAAAAGTTTTTTTTATGGTATCAAATTTTTATTATCAATGATTTAAAAATTTTTAATATCTGATATCTATATCCTATATAAATTTTACCGGTTAAATCAGTTGGAGTAAAGTTTTTCAAGTGTATTAAAACTTCGGCACAGTCGAAGTTAGTTTTGCCTTCTCGTTTTATCAAAAAATGGTCGTCTTCAAACAGAATTGCCGAAATTGGTCTGAAGAGCTGCCAATGCACCCAGAAAAATGCACTGATTGGTGCGGTTTGTGGGCCGGCGGCATCATTGGACCGCTTTTTTTAAACATTAATGAAAATAGCAACCTTACAGTCCGTTAAACAAGGTACAGTGCTATGATTACATACTTTTTTATTGCCCTCATTGGAAGAATTGGACTTGGTTGATAAATGGATTCAACCAGACGGTGCCACATGCCATGGATCAATTGAGAGACGAGTCTGGTGAGCAATTTATGGACCAGTCCATTGGCCGCTAAGATCATGTCATTTGACTTTACTAGTGTTTGTAAGAAGAACTAATACAGTAAAACTTGCCATACATACAAAATGAAACATTCATATGTGTATTAACCACGCCCCTGCCGATATCCCACTTACCATCTATATAATAGAGTTTTATTTGGATTAGTTGTAGAAAAATTAATTATATTTTTTCAATATATTCAAAATTATATGCTTTCTTTGGTGAATCGAATTTGGAACCTTGTGTTGAACACGAATGGAAATACATCACAACAATGCATATTCGCACACGCTACGATCCTGCTTATATTTATTGTACGGTGGTTGAATGGATTTCATGTTTTAAGAACGGAAAAAGCAGCAAATCAAGCACATTTCGTCATGATTTTAGAATCTTCAAATTTTTCTCTGTCTACCTTAATTTATTTTGTATTTGCCGCTCAGGTACCTAGAAATTGTGTTGATATTTTTTTGAGGAAATTTTTATACCTTTATAAGAGAATATTGAATTAAATTTAAACAGGTTGGGAATTGCTTTACTCCCCGGAAAATATCGAATTCCATATAAGCGTAGGTTCTAAGTTCATAGCTTAAATAATTTTTTATTATAGATATTTCAAACCGCTCTACTGTGACTGTCGAATCATTAAAACGTGAAAAATAACCATTTTAAAGGAACTTCAATCTTCCTGCAGATGATTGTTGCATAAAAACTGAATTTTAATGATTAATTTAAAGCCTAAGTTGGACATTGTGCGCATATGTCAGAGTAAGCATATAAAATACAAAGTTATAATATTGAAATACCTTTGATACATTTAGAATGTTTTGTGTTCTTTAATTAATCCTTCATTTTTACCGCCCATAATTCCCCTACATTGTATTGAGTATTTCTTTAAGAGGGGCTTAAGCCTCAATTTAGGGAATGCATTCTCAAAAGAAGAATGTTTTTTATTTATTTTTTATATCTAGTCTAGTTTTTGTGTGTGTGTGTGGTATATGTGCTCGCTTTTTGTTTTTTTTTTTGCCAAAGTCAATCGCTTGTCTTGGCTTTGTGGTTAGTTGGAGCTGGTACCGACATGGCAATGATAGGGTATGGGTATGGGTATGGGGTATGGGTAGCGTTTTCTTGCCTCCAACTCTCGGTACGTATCTAATTAAGTAAAAATTTATGCGCGTGTTCAGTGAGGACGATGAAACAAACGGCACACTGCAGAGGTAAAGACGTTAGTTTGCTTTGTTGTTGTTGTTGTTGTTGAAGCATTAATTGCGACTGGGCCGAGTAATAACTGCGACTACGAAATCATAGTGGCCACTGGCCAGTGGCCTCCTCCCCCTCACCCTCCCGCCCACAGATGAGTGACGTAGCGGCAGCTGACAACGACAACAAACCATTGGCCACAGCCACAGCCGGAGCTCTCTCTCTTTTCGTATGGCCATTGGAGCATACTTACTTTGGCCAAAGACAAGGCACAAGGCGCACACAATCTCTCGGCATAATAAATCCATTTAATATATTGTATTCAAACCGTTCGTTATGATCTTCGCGCTCGCTTCTGCAACGCCCTGATTGCTTCGCTATTAATGCAGCAACGGCCAGCGAGCAGGTGGAGCCAACTCTGGGGTGTGGTGGGCAACGGCCGTTGGGTGGGAGTGGGGGGGGGGGGGGTGGGTAGGCCCAGAGTCGTTGTTGTACTTAGTCACGCTCAAGCGCATCGCAAACCGCTCGCTGGGTTTTCTGATTAGAGGACGAATGGCTTTTCCCCCTCAACAAACTAACTTGGACCCCGCCGGCGGCGGACACCCGAAGCTGCCCCTGATCCATATGCGTAAGGCAAATGCACTGAAAAAAAAAAAACATTTTTAAATAAATTTCTGTCTCTCAGTTTTAAAGCTATCGAGCTGAAATAAATGTCGGAACCGCTTGGATAAGATGACAGTCGGAAAAAAATATAAAATATATAGCCTCTTAAACTCATCAATTATGAATATTATAAACTTTCAAAGAGTTCTAAAAAAAATTTGGTAAAAATCTGTTGACTATATCCTATAGCTGCCATATAACTAATCGGTCGGAAAATAAATCTTAGTGGAAAAAAATTTCTTGTTTTCAATGTTAGCGTTCTTAAACTTAGAAATTATGTATATTATATGCTTTCAAAATATTATACAAAGTTTGGTTAAAATCGAATGACTTTATCCTATAGAACCAAAGGAACAATCGGTCAGAAAATAAATTTTTTTAATTTTTTTTTTATAGAACCGATGGGTCAGAAAATAAATTTTAGCATAAAAAACTTTTTTGTTTTGAATTTTAGAGTTCTTTAACTCAGGAATTTTGAATATTATATGATTTCTAAATGTTATACAAAGTTTAGAAAAAATCGGATGACTATATCCTATAGGACCTATGGAACAATCGGTCAGAAAATGAGTTTAAGTATAAAAAACTTATTTGTTTTCAATTTTAGAGTTCCTTAACTCCGCAATTATGAATATTATATGACTTCAAACAGTTCCACAAAATTTTTTAAAAATCGGAAGACTATATCTTATAGCTGCCATATGCCATGCCTAATCGGTCGAAAAAGAGGTCTTAGTAGGAAAAACTTTCTGGTTTTCAATGATAGCCTTCTTAAACTCTGAAATTATGTATATTATATAACTTCAAAGAGTTAAAAAAATTTTGATAAAAATCGGAAGACTATATCATATAGGACCAAGAAAAAATCGGCCAGAAAATGAGTTTTAGTGTACAAATTTTTTTGTTTTCAATTTTAGAGTTTCTAAACTCCGCAATTATGAATATTATATGATTTCGAACAGTTCCACAAAATTTTTTTAAAATCGGATGACTATATCTTATAGCTGTCATAGAACCAATTGGTCGGAAAACAGGTCTTAGTAAGAAAAAATTTATTATTTTCAATGATAGCATTTTTAAACTCTGAAATAATAAATAATATATAATTTTAAAGAGTTATACAAAATTTGGTAAAAATCGGAGGACTATATCATTTAGGACCAAAGGAACAATCGGTCAGAAAATGAGTTTAAGTATAAAAAACTTTTGTCTTTTCAATTTTAAAGTTCTTAAAATCAAGAATTATGAATATTATATAATTTCAAACAGTTCAACAAAATTTGTTCCAAATCGGATGACTATATCTTATAGCTGTCATAGAACCAATTGGTGGGAAAACAGGTTTTAGTAAGAAAAACTTTCTTGTTTTCAATGATAGTATTGTTAAACACAGAAATTATGTATATTATATAATTTAAAAGAGTTATAAAAAATTTGGTAAAAATCAGATGACTATATCATATAGGACCAAAGGAACAATCGGTCAGAAAATGAGTTTTAGTATACAAATTTTTTTGTTTTCAATTTTAGAGTTCCTAAACTCAGGAATTATGAATATTATATGATTTCAAACAGTTCCACAAAATTTTTTTCAAAATCGGATGACTATATCCTATAGCTTCCATAGGACCAATCGGTGAGAAAATGAATTTTACTATAAAAAACTTTTTTGTTTAGAACTTTAGAGTTCTTAAACTCCAATATTATATAAAGTATATGATTTCAAACAGTTAAGAAAAATTTGGTGTAAATCGGTTGACTATATCTTATAGCTGCCATAGGAATGATCGGTCGGAAAATGAGTTTTAGTATGAAAAACATTTTGTTTTCGATGTTAGCGTTCTGAAACTCCTTAAATATAAATTTTATATGATTTCAAACAGTTAAGAAAAATTTGGTTTAAATCGGTTGACTATATCTTATAGCTGCCTGGAGATCGTGGAAAATGAGTTATAGAAAAATTGTTTTCGATGTTAGCTTCGACTTTTAAGAAAAATTTGGTTTAAATCGGTTGACTATATCTTATAGCTGTCATAGGAACGATCGGTCGAAAAAAAGGTTTTAGTAAGAAAAATTATTTTGTTTTGCATAACAGCGTTCGTAAACTCAGAAAATATCAAATAGTTGTGCAAAATTTGTTCCAAATCGTATGACTATATCCTATAGCTTTCTTAGGACCAATCGGTCAAAAAAGGAAAAAAAACTAAATTCCTCGAAATGATGATGTCGTTATGTCTATTTAAATTTTGTTCAGTCCGTCTCAATGCCCTCTCCTCTTAGGCATTATCTGGCTTTACCCTCCCTCCCTTAATGCCTTAATGGCAGCAAGTGCAAGAATTTTTATTGATTTCCTGGTAACTCAGTCTAAAACTAAATCACATTTGTCCACTTTTGCCAGCTTCCCCAGTATCGCTTCCAGTTTTGCCCGTTTTTGCCAACTTCCCCATTCAATGACATTCGCTCATATGGTAAATTGATTTTAAGAATTTCTCGCGCGTGCATTTGTTTAACCCTTCAAGCGTTAAGTGAACAACTGCGCTTAATGATCGGGCCGCAAAACAAGATCCGCAATTATGACTATTTGCATTGCACGCAGCGAGCACAGCACAGCGCAGCGCAGCGCAGCACACATTGTGCCTTGCAGCCCAAACTTGACGCCAAAAACCAGCATCGCCTTCTCGCTTCGGTTCGGCAGCATCTGGTTGCAGCTAGTAGGCTCTGGGTTGCCTTTATAAATACACATATTCACACTTTCACGTTCGAATTGAGCTAATTGAAACGTATCTGCATAAACTGCATCAGGAACTGCCCCCTCCCTCTCACTCACTCGTTTAGGCCCGCAGTTCATAAGTGTACATATGTATAATGTAAGTACATATATATATATATAGCTGGCATATGTAGCCTGCAGTTAAAGTCATTGTCATGGTCGTGGGTCGTGGTAATGGCCCTGCTTCTCCAAAAGAAACAACATATCGTTAAATCTAACTTCCCCATTTTGGCTTCAATGCAAATTGAGCAAGAATCTAAGCAAAAAAAAAAAGCCTTAAATAGATTACAAATGTCGGCAGACGCATGTTTAACATCAGTCTCGAATGTGAATGTTTATCTCGGTTACAAGTGAATAAATAAATAAATTAACAAAAATATTTATTAAAAATATGACAAAAATCAAGACTCTATATAAATACACAGGATTTTAGTTTGGTAACAAAATAAACTGGGAAAAATCTGAAAAATACCCTTTGTTTAAGACAGTCAGGTGCTGGCCCACAGGTTCTCCTCCTCTTAAAGAAAATACGAAAATATGCCCTTACTGAGATCATTTCCCACTGCAAGACTGGCAAGCGTAGCCTAAAAGCTTCCGAAATAGTCGCCGCTTTAGGCTTTAATATGTCAAATAGTAACAAAGATCTGGGCTTGCCCAAGTGGAGACAAAATCCCAATCCCTGCACCTCGTACCCAAGAGAACAACTAGTGACTTTATATTAAATATTTATAAACAGGCCTGTTCTCGTTTCCGAATCCGATCGATCGCAATTGGTAAGAGATCTGATTTCCAAGAAAGTATTAGATAATTCGGTTCAAACTAATTGCCATCAAGACAATTGAATAAACATAAATCGAAATTGGAAGAGTTAGAGTGGAATCACTCAATCAGTTAAGGAAAAGGCAACATTTACCAATTCCAATTCCGCATATTTTGATCGAAAATAGGAACAGACCTGAATATAAATTTTTTTGACCACCGCTGCTAAAGTCACCTATTTGCTGACCTTCTCCAGCCAGCGTTTCAGCTTCCAGCTGATGCATCTTGGCTTGCACTCGTGCTCTTTCTTGTCGGCTTTGCGTTGCTTTAGACTCACTTAATGGTCTTACAGTACACAGAGAAAAAAATGTATCTGAAGTGGCAGTCTTTTCCACATTTTTTCATATCAATTTTAATCCGATATGACGAATAACTTATATATATAATTTATCAATATGTTAAAAATATCAATACGATATTTTTCTATAAAAAACGAGAAGGCAAAGCTAACTTCGACTGTGCCGAAGTTTTAAAACACTTGAAAAACTTCACTCCAACTGATTTAACCGGTAAAATATATATAGGATATAGATATCAGATAATTAAAATTTTTAAATCATTGATAATAAAAACTTGATACCATAAAAAAAAATTTTCTTAGTAAAACACATTTTCCGACCGATAGGTCCTATGGCAGCTATATGCTATAGTTATCCGATTTTGATAAATTTTTCCAGAATTATGTGGAAGCATACAAAACTAATATATACCAAGATTGGGGACGCTACGATAGAAAACAAAAAAGTTTTTCTCACTAGAACTAGTTTTTTGACCGACCATTTCTATGGCAGCTATATGCTATAGTCGTCCGACTTTGATAAATTTTTCAGAAATATGTGAAAACATATAAAACTTATATTTACCAAGATTGGTGCCGATACGATGGAAAACAAAAAAGTTTTTCTCACTAGAACTAGTTCTTAGACCGATCGTTCCTATGGCAGCTATATGATATAGTCATCCGATCCGGCCGGTTCCGACATATTAGTTGCGTGCAGTAAAAAGAAGACTCTGTGCAAAATTTCAGCTCGATAGCTTTAAAACTGAGGGACTAGTTCACGTAGAAACAGACAGACAGACAGACGGACAGACAGACGGACGGACAGACGGAAATGAACTCGGCTCGTCGTCCTGATGAAGAATATATATAGTTTATGGGGTCGGAAATGAATATTTCTATGCGTTACAAACTTTTGGGCAAAATTAATATACACTTTTCAAGTGTATAAAAAGTTGGGTGCGGCTATAGTTATGCACCGAAGTTTATAAGCAAAGCAAATAATTTCGCTGGGCAGCACCGGTCGAAACCGTGATGAGCAGCACTTGTATGGACCCACGCTTTAAATTTGTTTATTATATACAAACTTTGACAGGTAGAGAGTATGTATTATATTGTAGTAGGGCTTGACTGACTTTCTGAATTGTTTTCATTTGATTATAATAATGTCACAATGCGATATTTATATTTGTCATTCACAGCGACGCACAGCAGAGGAAATCGTGAACGTACTTGCACACATTCTGAAAATCTACGGCAAAGAACATTTTCTAAACCTAAGAACGTAGGTAGGCAAGAAGCTAGTTTGGGGGCTCTATGGGCTCAGCCCCTATCTAACTTCAAATTATCTAGGCTTAATTAGTTTTTTTACCTCTTAAAATCGGTAAGATTGTAGACACAAGTAGGCTACCAAATGATTTTATTTTTCTACTCCAATCTAAATTTATAAATTCTTAGATTTTACTGTCAAAAAATAAATTCAGCCCCCTAGAAATAAAAAAATCTAGCACGGGCCTGTAAGAACTAGTATCAAGACCGGAACCAATATATCCTTCATGTTCCCGTTTTCAGTTTCGATCAAATCATGAGGAATCGAAATTGGTAGCAGTTTCCGTTTCCGAAAAACGACCAAGTTATTCGGTTTCAAAAGATTTGCCATCGAGTCAGTGGATGGAAAAGTCAATGACAATATTCTAGGTTACACAAATGCTTTTTATCTTTCAAGTTTTTTTATTTTAAACGGTCATATATTGAGGAGATTTTGAAGTATTTCTATAGATATATGAAGCATACAATTTTATTTAAAGT